>PVIH01020338.1:0-32731 GCA_004025045.1 Sigmodon hispidus | reverse complement strand
CCAGCCAAACACATACATTAAAAATAAAAAATAAATCTGGAGAAAAAGAAAACATTTAAAATTTTATATTCTACCTTTATTTTGATATCAAGTTTCTATATAAAAGTTTTTACCTTTACTAGTATATTTTCTGGTTTTACATCTCTGTGAAATATCCCGTTTCTGCATTGAGTATTAAAGAAAGAACGAAGAGAATGACTTGCACCTTACTGATTCAAAGTCTCTGTCTAGAGCTGTGTCCCTGCACGCTGTCAGGGGATCTGCCCCTTCCCGGCTACCTGTGCATGTGGTCCAGTGATTTGCATAACTGGTACATGTAATGCATGATCTTTTTCTCTGACAATGGATGTCTTCTCCCTGTGAAGTTAAAGAAATATGCCAATATGTTTACCAATGCTACACATATATATCCCTTGGTGAAATAAACATAAACCCTGTGTGGCTGGGGGTGGCATCACATACTATAATCCCACTATTTAGGAGATAGAGGCCAAAGGATCAGGAGTTCTAGGTCATCCTCCACTACAAGATGAGTTTGAAGCTAGCCTGAATTACACAAGACTGTGGCTCAAAAAAACCCACTCCTCTCTAAAAAACAAAATAAAGTATGTAACACCTTAGGTTCCCCCATGGAAATATAGAGTATCGCCATAAAACGCACCCTGAACGTTTAACCCTTTAGTTAGAGGGGGGCACAGGCATGGCACAGCACGTTTGTCAGAGACCAATTGTAGGAGCCAGTTCTCTCAGAAAAACAGGAAACAATTTAGTTTTCAGATTTCTAAGTCGCCAGGCAGTGGTGGGGAATACCTTTAGTCCCAGCACCCAGGAGGCAGAGGCAGGTGGATCTCTATGAGTTTGAGACCAGCCTGGTCTACAGAGTGAGTTCTAGGATACACAGAGAAACCCTGTCTCAAGAAACAAAAACAAAAAACCCAAAACAAATTTTAAAAAAGTCTCTAAGTGCAACTAACTTTTCATTAAACACTATAATCTTTTTTACTCTATTGTCTCACATGGCACTATAGTTTTCTAGAATTCGAAACCAGCTGTGGGCTGGAGAGATGGCTCAGCGGTCTAGAGCACTCACTCTTTTGCGCTACACCGGGCAGCTATTTCAGGGGATTCAAACACCCTCTTCTGGGATCTGCAGACCACACACGTTCAGGCACACACATACACATAAAATAAATCTTAAAAATATAAAAGAAAAGGGGGAGGCAGATGGCAGCTTAGTTGTTAGAGGTACTGGCTGTTCTTGCAGAGTACCACAGTTTGGTTCCCAGCACCCACAAGGTTGCTCACAACCATCCACAACTACAATTCCAAGTAAGCTGACACCCTCTTCTGCCTTTTATCTGTATCAGGCACAAGCATGGTGCAAAACATATACAGGCAAAACATTCATACACATAAAATTAAAATTAAGATTTTGAGCTGGGCATTAGTGGTGCATGCCTTTGATCCCAGCACTTGGGAGGCATGGGCAGGTGGATGTCTAAGATCAGCCTGGTCTACAGAGGACAGCTAGAGCTACACAGAGAAACCCTGTCTTGAAAAACAAAAACAAACAAACAAATAAACCTAAGATTTTTTATTAGCTTTCTTAAATTGGAGGGATTTTTGTAACCTAATATCTACAAATCAGCCTCATATCACTTGCCTAGAGTCTTTAGGCCCTAAGTGCATTCCTCAGTACAAAAAAAAAAAAAAGAAAGAAAGAAAGAAAGAAAGAAGAAAAGAAAGAAAGAAAGAAAAAGCCAGTCATAATAATTTTCGTACTTGAGAAGTTGAGACAGGAGGATCCCCACAAGTTTGAGACCATCTTGGACTACAGACCCAGACCCTGTGTCAAAAACCTTTTTCTATCTAAAGAAAACTAAGCAGTGCAAGCATAATGACACAGTGTGAGATCCTAGCACAGGGAGGGAGGGAGGGAGGGAGGGAGGGAGGGAGGGAGGGAGGCCAAGGCAGGAGCTTCCATTTCCCTGCACACCTGCTGCAGGCTCTTCTTAGGCCATCAATGGGCTCACACATTGCTTCTGACAGCTGAATTAGCTCGAACCCTCCCACCAATTCCCTCTGCCCTGTGCACCCTGGACTCCTGCTTCAGGCCTGCCTTTGCACTGCTCCATTTATGGTTGTGTATTTGGCAGTTATGTTCACCTTTCCAAATCTTTTATCTGTATTACCTATCTATCTATCTATCTGTCTGTCTGTCTGTCTGTCTATCTATCTACTTACTTTTGAGTATTTCTGAGACAGAGTCTCTCTATGTAGTCCTGGATGGCCTAGAACTCGCTGTATAAAAACCAAGCTGGCCTCAAGCTCAAAGATCCCTAGGCTTCTACTTGCCATGTGCTAGAATTAAAAGGCCTGTGTCACCACATCTGGCCAACTATTACTTTTAATTCACATTTATTTAGTGTGTATGAGTGTGTGTGCATGCATATGCCAGAAGTATGTGTGGAGATCAGAGGACAGCTCAGGTAGGTCAACACACTGACCTGTTTAGCTATCTCACAGCCCTTCTCACATCCCTTTTTTTTTTTTTTTTTTTTTTTTTTTTTTTTTTTTTTTTTTTTTTTTTTTTTTTTTTTTTGGTATTTCAAGATGAAGCTTCTCTGTGTAACATCCCTGCTGTCCTGTCGCTTTGAAGACCAGGCTGGCCTCAAACTCACAGAGATCCACCTGCCTCTGCCTCTCGAGTGCATGAAGCTAGCTAGTATTATCATCTGAACAGGACTTAAGAGCTTAGGCTGTTGGTAAGTCTCTGCTGTGCACCACAGCCACCTGGTGATGAGAAGCAGATGCTAAGGCCCACACTGAGGTCTAGGAAGTTCCAAGCATGGGCACAAGGTCCAATAATCTAGTTTTTAATCTTCCCTGAGTCCCAGCATGAGTCCTTAGCAGCTACCCAGCCCTCTGCTATTTCTTAGCTATTTCTATTCCCCTTCACCCAAGCCCAGAGGCCTGGAGTCAGCTGTCTTCCCTAGGAGGGCGTCTTCATAGGAGTTAGGCACCAGAGAAGCATTGCAAGACCTGAAGCCTAGACAGTGAGAGTCCCCACCCTGGAAAAGGAGAGGACCAACCACACCCACTGTCCACAGTTATCTCACACAGATCCCAGTCTTCCCAGGCCCAGTGTATGTCTGCTTCCTACCAGTCCCTTCTTTTCAAACAGTCTAAAACAAAGAGAAAAGGTCACTAGTAACCACTAGAAACCTCCTGTCTGCTGAATGAGTGGTAAACCCAAATACAACATTCCTCATCTGCACAGCTGGAGTCTAAGCACATCTTCAGAGTTCTGTCACTCAGAAAGATCAATGAACTGTCACATATAATCTCAGTCATGTAAAACATCTTAAGTAAGCAGTGATAGGTGTTCACTCTAAATCAGGAGCATTTGAAGGAAAACTGGCCTACATTATGACTTGCCAGAATACACACACTCACATAAAATCCCTATCCTTTAGCCAAATCTTGAATTTCTGGTCATGCTTGGTGGCTGCATGGTTGGCCCAGCACAGCACAGCCAATGCTCCTCCATATTGGCAGCCTAGATTTATGCCCACAGCATGTGTGTACACAAGCATACCTCTGTGTGATCCAAGGAGCACCTGATATCTCACAAAAGGCTCTGAGAGAACAGTCAGAGGACCGAGGAGCAGAAGGGGAGACATGATAGTAGGAAGATGCCAGATCTAAGCAGAGCCTTAGTGATCTGGGTAGCCAGCCCTCCCGTGTTGGCCACAGCAAACTCAAGGACACAAGTTTTCTGGTTCTGTGCTTTGAAACTGGCTGTATCATCTCACATGACTGAAAATGGAAATATTTCAGTTTTCTGTTTGAAGAAATTGAATTTTGGGGGCTGGAGAGATGGCTCATAGGTTAAGAGCACTGACTGTTCTTCCAGAGGTCCTGAGTTCAATTCCCAGCAACCATATGATGGCTCAGAACCATCTATGATGACATCTGGTGCCCTCTTCTGTACACTGTATACATAATAACTATGTTTCACCTTTCAAACAGAGCTTAGCTCATTGAATAGGAAGATCAAAGGCAGAGCCACACTGTATCTAGAACACTCCACTTATACACAAACTAGAGCACACTGTAAACTGAGGGTGACAGTGATGGAGAAGTGGAGACATCTGTGGATGGGACACTGCTCTCTAACTTTACACATGGAATTTTAAGACTCAAGGCAACTTCCAGAGGTGGACACTAAGAGCTCTCCATTTTCCAGTCCGATAGGAAGGCCCAGGGCCAGGACTCTGACCTACATAGTGGATCATAACATAGGAGTCTGACTACAAGAGGGCTGCAGAAGCAGAGCTGGTCAAGTGCTAACAATAGACAACTACTGGACTCGGCCACAGGAAGCAAACTTCCAAGGTTCAGGGACCATTGCAGAAGGGAGAGGGGAAAGAACAAAAGAGCCAGATGGGGCAGAGTGCTGTGTACACTGTCTCCATACCCGACAGGCCACTGCACTACTGACTCACAGCACTGTGACTACCTGCATCATCAACGTCCTGTTACAGAATGATGAGGAGCTCATGGACCCAGACCTCACTCAGTGGAGACATTTGTTCAGGGATGAATCTTCTGGTAAGGTGCCTATGCCCCTGTACACAGCCCTACTCAGTGGGTCTCACACACAGGGAGAAATAAGCATACTCCTGATATACACAAATACATGAAAGCAAACACTCATACACACAAAATAATGATAAATACTTTTAAAGATGTGAAACTAAAAAGCAAGTCCCAGGTGAGCCAGAGCTACACAGAAAAATGCTGTCAAAAGAAATCTAAGAAAGCAGGAGGAAGAAAAAAGCTGGTTGTTAGTTGTTTTCTGTTTCTGACAGGGTTGGGGTTTTTTTTTGGGGGGGGTTGGTTGCTGTTTTCTCAATATAGGGTTTCACTGTGTGGCCCTGGCTGTCTTGGAACTCACTCTGTAGATCAGGCTGGCCTTGAACTCAGCAGCCTTAAAGACAACTCCACTAAAGACTTGTCCATAATCCTAAAATTTTCTTAGGATCCCCATGGGATTGCTAATACCCCCATTCAGCCTAGAGGACTCTGCCCACATTCCCAAAAAATTGATTATGGATGTTTATGTTTGTTTACAGTATTGGTTCTAAGTTGTTATAGATAATGAAAAAAAAGGTTATTAGATTTGGGATTCTTCTTGTTTTAAGAAGAGAAAAGGGGGAAATGTAGTGAGATTATGCTGGTAAATATGTAAATATTTGTCCCACCTACAGGTTTAATAAAAATGCTGGTTGGCCAAAGGCAGACAGGAAGTGTGGGCAGGGCTACCAGGCTAAGAAAACTCTGGGAACATCTCAGAGCAACACAGATGCCACAGGGATGCGATGGAGACACAACGATGAGACGGCAGCAGGTGCAGAGAAAAGAAGCTGAAATGCTGCCCTGAGAAAAGATATCGAGCCACATGGCTGAACAAAATGGGTGGAGTTCAGATGAAGGAATAGCAAGTTAATATCTGGGCCTTGGGTCAATCAGTATAAAATTAATGTCAGCGTCTGTGTGTTTCTCTGGGACTTGCACAGGCCTGAACCTCTGGGCTAGACCAGAAAGTCTGAGCCAGAAACCCAATACAACAACCTGCCTCTGCCCTCTAAGTGCTAGTATTAAAGGTGTGTGCCACCACACCTAGCTTAGAAGAGGGACTAGTTGGGAACAGGGATGGAATTAGCAGGAGTCAGGGAGGAATAAAGATGACAGAGGGAAATCAGGATCAAAATACATTACAGACACTTATGAAAATGTCAAATGAAACCCATTATTATGTATAATTAATGTAGGTCAATAAAAACAACCCAAAAACTCTAACAGGATGTCATCATTTTAGGAAAAAGTATTCCAGTGATGTGTTGTCTCACCCATATTCGCAAAAGCAGAGAATGATGGTCAAGAAAACAAAGATGTCAGTCATTCTGAGTCAGACATTCAAAAAAGTACTAGGAATACTGTAACAAAGATAGCTAATGGGGCTGGAGAGATGGCTCAGCAGTTATGCTTCACACTGCTGTGGAATAATGTTCTTGTATACTGTGAAGATTTGTTGTTCATACTGGTTTAATAAAATGCTGATTGGTCAGACCTAAGCAGGAAGTATAGGCAGGGCTACCAGACTAAGAAAATTCTAAGAGGAAAGGCAGAGAGTGGATGCCAGCCAGACACAGAGGAAGGAAAATGAGAATGCTGCAATGAGAAAATAATAATAAGCCTTAACTACTGGCCCAGAATTTACTATAATATTAAGCCTTCAAGTTAATTGTAGGCAGCTGCAGGACTGGTCAGGTGGGACAGAAAAATGTCCAACTACATACTGCTCTTGCAGAGGACCCGAGTTCAGTTTCTAGCAAGCACCCAGGTCATATGGCTCACAACAGCCTAAAACTCCAGCTCCACTCCAGGGGATCAGATACTCTCTTCTGGCCTCCATGGAAACCTGCACATGTGGCATGCGCGTGAATGTGTGTGTGTAAACAAATGAAAAAATGTATTAAAAACATGGCTTACATCTGTTTTCCTTCATATATATATATATACATATATATATATATATACACACACACAAAGACTGAAGGATCTGGGCCTCTTACTAAAGGTCGGACTAAACCTGCTAAATGCTGAAACTGAACTGGCAAAATCTCCCTCCTTCCTGCTGGTATGTAAGGGATGAGATCTGATAAAACATGATGCATTCACCTAGAATAACAATGTTTGCACAGCAGTTCTGCTGCATGGTGGTGAGGCACAAATGTGAGAATGATGCAATACTACTCTATTGTCAAGCCAACTCTACTCTCCTACCTCGTGTCATTCTCCTAGTATCATGGACTCATTTCGGGATGCCTGCTCCACTCACAGCCTCAGAAAGCTATAACCCTAAAGTGACAGCACTGCTCAGAAAGCCCAGCACTGACCAGGGGTATGTTCTAAAATGCATTCTGAGGCAGCCTCCTCCTCTCCCAATAACGTAAACACTGGCTGTTGCCGTTGAAGGGTCTCAGGGTTTAGAAGACCAAGTATTAAAAGGAGGAAAGGGACAGGCTGGGCGCAAAGGCAGGGACTGTGCACCCACAGTCAACGTGCAGCCTCAGCAATTGGTTCCCTTGGTTTTGCTTCCAGAGGCTGCTTCTTTCATCCATACAGTGTTGTAGAGACATTTTGGGCCCTGTTTGGGCCAGAGGTTTGGACCTTGTCTGTGGCAGCTTTATCTCCCAAAGAAATGAATCAGACGCTTATATTAATTTTATATTGTTTGGCCTATGTCTCAAGCACATTGTTAGCTAGCTTTTTTATCTTAATTTAACCTATTTTTAGTATTTTATCTGCCACATGGCCTGGCCTGTGGCTCACCTTGATTTTTTTCATGATTCTTCCTCGGGGGTTGGATGGAGACTGACTAACTCTGCTCTCTTCTGATATTTTATCCACTTTTATGGTGCTCCACATAGGCCAAACCAGCATACAGAGAACTATTTATTTATAGCATACAGAGAACATTTCCACCACAATACAGGGCAATCCTGTGTCCACTATGTTACCACCTCTAGAAGAGCCCATAGCAGGGAACTATGATGGAGACCCCCCTTGTGCCTCTGTCTGACTCTGCCACAGGTCCAGGTAAGCCTAGGAGTCTCTAGTTCTCAGCCAGCCCTGCCTTCCCAGACACCTGGTGGACAAAGAAAAAACAGTCCCAGTATACTTCCTCCTAGTTATTTCTGCAACAGACTATATGTGTCTTCAATGTCAATTCCCCTCCACACACACAATTCTGAGTCTCCTCCTTCTGGGTCTTGCCCGTTCCAGACCTTGCACATGGAATATGTGAGCAGACAACCCGCTAAAGCCAGCATCATGTCCTTCACTTGTGATTGATCTTTAGTATGTGACAGTGCTACTGAATGCTCTAAGGACCAAAGAAAGCAGTCATTAAAGTCACATGGCTACTATGTGAACCAAAAGCTTTAGTGACCAAGAGCTGTCAGTAGGTCTACACTGTCATCAGCACAACCAATCAAGAGAGACTTACTAGAAGCCCAGCCAGGCCAGGGTAAGGAATGTAGGTTTAACAGAATTGAGTCTCAATGGCAGCTCTGTCCTACCTGAAGAGCTTTACCCTGAATTGCTACCTAGTCCTTCAAGCCTCAGTTAGCTCATCTGTAGAGACAACAGAAACAGGACCAATGGCATTCTGTTCCTCAGCAGCACACATGTGCTTGAGAATGTGGCCTCTAGAGTCAGGCTCAGTTTAAGTCCCAGCTCTACCACTTAGCAGGTAGACAGCCTTGGGCAAGGTGCTTTTCCCTGCTCTTTGTGGACCTCATCTTTAAAATGGGCAAATGAACAGCAGGCAGGGGAGTGGGGGATATTGAGTGAATGTATTTCTGTAAGTATTAAGAACAGCACCTAAACAATGTGAACAGCCATGGGCGATCAGTTGTAACAGCAGCCTATACTTCAGTAACTCTAAGACATCTGCCCCCATGTGTCACTAACTCTGAACTCATGGTGTGTATTTCAATAATAAAAGCCTTGTAAATGCTGCCAGCTGTCTTATCCAGGTTTTAACATCTAGGGTGCCTAGTATGGCTAGCAACAACTTAAGATTCAGTGCAGAAAATTGAGCCCCTGGCCTTTGAAAGATACTCAACACTCAACATTAAAGGGCACAAGCTTCTATTAGGCATTTACAGAAAAGTGCTTATCATTGTAAAACTGTATCTTTCAAAGTTCAGAAACAACATGCAAAGACTGTGAGCCATTCTCAATGATGTAACCACTGGCCAAGCATGGTGACATAGGCCCTTAACCACCAGCATCCAGAGCTTGGGAGGCAAAGGCAGTTGGATCTCTGTAAGTTTGAGGCCAGCCTGGTCTACATGTCTAGAGAACTCCAGGACAGCCAGTACAATGCAGAGAAAATGTTTCAAAAGAGAGAGACAGACAGATGAGAGAGAGAGAGAGTAACCATGAGCAGAATCCTACCAATACTGGGCATAACCAGCCTGTAAATACACTGAGTCCTTCCCTACACGCCTAATACCCTTGACACTGTCATCCTTCTGAGCCTCGGGCTCCCTCTTGGCCATTTGTTTTTAGATAGCTTCAAAAATCACTCATTTGGAGGTCCTACAGGTAAATGAAACACTCCTCTTTTTCTGTATGTTAAGCCTCTGACAAGTGGATCATGATGATGATAACAGTTGGGGACCTGAAGGCCACTTTGTTAAAATTACTGACTCTTCACTTGGGCCTGTCACTGTATCCATGGGTAAAACATCACCTTCAGACCACATTGACACCCTCACTTCTGAACCTGTGTTCAAGAAAAAGCCTTGAAGTTTGATTATGTGTGCACAGATCTCTCTGACTGTTCCACCCCCAACACCTTCTCCCATCAGTCCCTAAAATAGACCCAGGTCCTATCAATAAATTTGAGGATTGGTTCTCTATCATACTCCGAACAGAGGGCCTGTTTAATTCCTGATCTCTCTCTTAAAAAAAAAAAAAAAAAAAAAAAAGCTAAACGTCCTGTACAGAGTTCCAAATCTCCTAAAATTGCTCTTTATAAGTCCATACTTTTCCCCCTAACAAATATTAACCTTTATACACTATATCATATGTAAATGGTTCTGACGGTATTTGTCGGCACCTCATGTCACTGAAGAACCAAAGGAAGTGACAGGTGCAGGCTCCCCTTTGATCCTGTTTGTTTTCTGAGATGTGACCTCATTACGTATCTCAGGACTCACTATGCTGGCCTCTGGATTCTTGTCATTCGACCTCAGCCCCCTGTGCTCTGGGACTGCAGATACAAGCTGCCACACTGGCCCTACACAGATTCTTTACAATGTAAAATGTTGGGGGTAGGTGTCACTAGATGATAAAGCACTTGACAGAATCTTTCACCTTAGCTATTTGAGGTGAAGGTTTAAAACATCTCTGATGCTGTCACTAGAGTGCCATCACAGAGATGGTGTTCACATGACTCCACAGCAACTGTTTCTTCTTTTTCCATTTCTTTCTTTCTCCTTTATTTATCTATTTATTTTCCTCCAGCCCTAGGGATTGATCCCAAGACCTTTCACATGCTAGGCATGTGTTCTGCCCTGGGCTAATATCCACAGGTCTTCTTTGTTAACATTTTGAGGCAGAGTATTACAATGTAGGGAGGGTTGGTCTTGCCCATCTCCCTTTCTCCATCTCTCTAGAAGCCTGGATTACATAGGTGTTCCTCAGGCCTGGCAGATGTTTTGCTTGGTTCTGTTTTTCATTTGTCCTCTGGGTATCATGTGATCTAGAAAACAGACTCTCTGCTCTATCATTTCCACAGCTGCATTTCCTCATGACAACTAACATAACCTGGAAGTCAGATTCTCAGAGACATCTGCCCAATGAAGGACAAAGCTCTACTTCCTGGCACCCTTAGGTCCCTGTGCAAGTATCCAAGGCCATGACAAACAAGCTTTCCTGAACAGTGCTTTACTGTTCAGAAGGAAGGAATGAAGGAACATCCTGGAATATGAGATATGTCAGGCTCCAAATGCAAGGAAGATGATCCTTCCCTAGTAGAGTCATGGGAAAGCTTGGCTTCTTGGGAGCACAGAAGAGAATGCTGAGCAAAGGGAGAAGGTGGGAAACAAAGCACCCTGTGAGGAGAGCTTGCCTTCAGCATTAGCCTCATCCAAATCACACATCTCCCAGAAAGCTTGTGGCTTCAGTCCTCTCTAAGAGGCTGTCAGAACAATGTCCCCTGGGCCCAGTATAGCAGTTTTGTATTGCACTCTCCTATCTCTATGTACAGCGACTATAACATGTATGTAACTATAAACATTTGTTACAGATCATCTCAAGTCACCTTTCAGAATATTCTACATACCTCGTATTAGCTCATAAATATTCATGTCCATAAGTTCACATATTAGTGCAAGAGAACCAGATTTTCTGTCACTGCAGAAGAAAGCAGACTTTAAGTACTTTTTCTTAATAAGAAAACACAATCAAGTCTTTTAATATGCATTTCTACACATTTCTGGTAAATAAGCCATTCTCACAAGAGACGATAATGGCCATGAGATTAAAAAAAGCACAGATTTTTACTTTAAATCAACATTTAGGCTAAAACTAATATAAAATAGTATAAAAACTCTAAAGCAAAGCTGTAAAATCACCTTTAAAAAAGATATGTTATGAAAATAGAACATTAATTACCTGTAGAAAGAAGAAAAAAGCTTGGGCTAAGAAAAACAACAGGGGAAGAAATTTAAACTATGCTTTGTGGCTGCAGGTTTAGTTTTTCTGTTTGTTGCTTTGCTCCTTGAGACAGGGTCTCTCCACTATGTAGCTCTGGGTGTCCTGGGACTCACCATGTACACCAGGTCAGCTGAAAATTCACAGAGATCCACCTGTCTCTGCCTCCCAACTGCCCAGCTATACATTTAATTTTACTTGATCTATGTTACTTCGATGTATTCAGGATATCTTACAATGGGAGGGGGAATAAAGCCCCAAATCCTGTTAGAGGTGAGAAGAAAGACAAGTGCTGTCACTCCCATGGGGTCTGGGTCTGAAACTGAGTGATTCAGAGGCCGGGACTACCAACAAGCTTCTCCTGGTTTTACTCAGACCCTAAACAGGGAAGCGGCATTGCCCCAGGTGCTCCTCTGTGCACCTCTGATCTGTCTGGCAGGGCTCCCTGTGCCTATGCAGCCTGTCCTGTACTAACAGCTCTTGGCACTGTGCACATCACAAAAGAATGCTGCCCTCCCATGTGTGAGCAAGCTGACTTCCAATAACATTGCAGGCCACACAGCTATGACAAGACTCAGCATTCTGATTTTAAACTATGTTGTCCCATGACTGACATCTACTACACTTTAGTTGACAGATGAGTTCCTTCAAGAATTTGATAGGCCAGGCTCCCTGAAAGCTGCAGAATGATTTCTACACCTATGGGCATCAACCCACAGAATGGCAGGTCCCAGAACCTGCGGCCTGACTTCCCAGCCCCGGTGAGGTTAGAGGAACAATGCAAATACAGTGGCAGGGTTGGGGCCCCAGGGCTGTGACCATGCTCTGCCTTCTTGATCAACAGGTAAGCTTTATGCAAATTATTCTATGAATGTGGATGAAAATGCCATGAAGCTGTATCCATTATAAGGGGCTGTACTTTTATGAGACACTAATTCATAACAAGGCATGGAGAGACTAGACTGAGCTGCAGAAGCCAAACCTTGAAGACACAGGCTTTCCAAACAGGGGTACACCAAATGAAGGTTTTTTCGTATTAGAAATGAGACATAATCTCATTAAGCTCAAATAAAAATAAGATGAAGTTATATCTGTCACTCTCTCAGCTACAAAACAAATATTTTAAATGTCTAACCATGATAAAAAGAAATTAAATTTTTAGTATCAACTTTTCTACTTTAGATAACTTTCCAAGCTCAAATATACTTACAAAACCACTTCATGCAACGTAAGAATGTTTGGGTGTGGATTCAGGCGCCTCAGGGCTTGTATCTCCCGCAGATTGTTCACTTGCTCAATACTATCATGTAGGCAGAAATTGCACAACTCATTTACAATTAGAGTTATGAAATCATATTTATTTCCCATGATCAAAATGTAAAACTTCCCTCACTTGTATTTCAGGCAGTTAAGCAAGTTTTACTTTTCCTATCAGAAATAGAAATTAAGTTTAAGTAGGCATACATCTTCATTATCTTACAAATTTCAAGGTTTCTTTTTGGTGCTTGGAATCAAATATGTGCATGAGAGACACTTGAGAGACATCCCAGCTCCCAAATCAAGTTTTTTCTTTTCTTTTCTTTTTAAAAATTTTTTTCAAGCCATGGTTTCTCTGTGTAGCCCTGGCTGTCCTATAACTAGATCTGTAGACCTGAAACTTAAGAGATCTGCCTGCCTCTGCCTCCCAAGCGCTAGCATGAAAGGTGTGAACCACCGTCACCCGGCTCAAATCAAGGTTTTATCACTTAGGACATACATTAAAATTTTTATCATCTGTATCACAAAAGAATTTTTGGTTGTTTAACATAAAGATATATAAAATTCTAATTAAATGTACTGAAAATATTAATAACTGATGTCAATAAGTAAAATTTACTAATTCATTTATGAGAACTAACCAACCAATTACACAACAGCACCCGAGTTGAATCAGCATTTCAAAGGGACACAGCATTCTTCTTATCATGGAAAAAGTCTGTGCTTTCTCAGCATTCCATTTATCTGGTGAAGAAGTCTACACCAGCTTTCCTTTATGAAAGCCATTGTGTCTACTGTTCATATCTCGAAGCCTACCAAAACCAGTGCAAGGTCCTGAGGCTGGCCATTACTATAGAAAAGCCCTTTCAAGAAACCACCACATATTGGGCGATTGAGATCACACTCAGCCAAATGACTAGAGCCTTCCATCTCTGAATCTCCAAAAGAAACTATGATGTCTATCTTCCTGTCAGATGGCTGAGTTCTGTTCTAACAATGTGGAAAGATCAGCATGTTATCTAGTTACTATGAGAGGTCATAACTAACAACATATCAGTATTGTTTCTTCCTCTGAAATAAGTTCACTGAGCCATGCTATGCTACCCAGAAAAAGGCCTAGAACCCCGGGAAAAATTCCCACAACTAGCAGCATCATAGAGTTAGGCATCAGCAGGAAGGTCGAGCGGTAAATCGCTCTCCCACAAGCCCACAGTGGAGGCCTGCTATAGTCTTAAGGATTTTTGACCTAGAACAGTATTCAAAATGTTAGCAAAATGTACCCCAATACAACAGCAGGAAAAGCAGAAGCCACAGTCTGCAGCCAGTTCCCTCGGGAAGGTCCAGATGTGATGAGTGAGGGTCAGGTAGTACACCGGAGGCCCAGAGCAGCAGCTGTTAATAACCTGGATGGCAGCATTCAGGCATTCAAATACCCATAGTAGCTACACTAGTCTACTCAGGATTTGTGTGTTTTTATACCTGCTTGTGGCTCCCTGAGGACCCCCTGCCCCACCAGCATCCTCTGCCATAGAAAAGTGCTTCCCTAAATACTTATTTATTTTTATTTTATGTGCATTGGTGTTTTGACTGTATGTCTGTGTGAGGGTGTCACATCTTAGAGTTACAGACAGTTGTGAGCTGTCATGTGGGTGCTGGGAATTGAACCCAGGTCCTCTAGAACAGCCAGTGCTCCTAACTGCTAAGTCATCTCTTCAGCCCCCTAAATGTTTTTAAAACATTTTCCTACAATGTATTCCATAGAAAATGACTCATCAGGAAAAAGGTTTTCATCATTCCATTCATCTATTATGTCTGTGTGCATGTGTATATGATAAGCACATGCACATGCACCTGTGTCATGTCTCAAGTCTTCTTGGAGGAATCGGTTCTCTCCTTCCGTCATGTGGTTCCCAGGTCTGAACTCAGGTCAGCAGGCTGGCAGCCGTACCTTTACATGGTGAACCATCTCACTGTCTAAAATGCTTAAAAAATGAGCCCACTAGTTCTTCCCCTACAAGACCAGAATTAAAGTTGGTATCAAAAGTTTCCGCAAACCTTACAAAAAAACAGGTGGGTATAAAGATGCACATCTGAAATCCCAGCACTTGGAGTGTGGAGGCAGAAGGGTCAGGAGTTCAAGATCATCGTCAGCTGTGTAGTGAGTTCAGCTCTCTACACAGGAGCCAGGATTGATGTCAGCACAAGAGTGGGAGGAAACGGAAGAGGAGGGAAGAAGCTTACCTCTTAAATTTTATTTATGTTTTTTGTTTTTTGTTTTTTTTTTTTCAAGGCAAGGTTTCTCTGTATAGCCCTGGCTGTCCTGGAACTTGCTCTGTAGACTGACTGGCTCAAATTCACAGATATCTGCATGTCTTTGCCTCCAGAATGCTGAAATTAAAGGTGTGCACCACCCACTACTCCCAGTCCCCAGTGAAACAGCTTACATTTAACATGTTCTAAACTTTTGGATTCCAGAATCCTTACACACAATTTAGCTACTATACTGTAAAACCGAGGTACCAGCCATGTATGGCAGCACACTCAAATCACAGCACTCAGGAGGCAGAGGCAGGAGATCTCTGTTAATTTGAGGCCAGATTGATCTACAGATCGAGTTCCAGGACAGCCAGGGCTAGACAAAGAAACTGTCTCAAAAGGACAAAAACAAGTAGTTGCTTGTTATATTGTATTGATACAAATTTGTGATTATTTTGTTAGAGCATGCTGGTATACATTTCTGCTCTTGTTCAAGGTATTGCAACTATATAGCTCATTAAACAATGTAATGCAAAAAAAAAAAATACACGATAAAAAAAGGAAAAACAATCTGGGATTCCAAAGACCATCCTGTCAGGGACAGCACAAGGGCTACTATTTTGGTGGGAAGGGAAGGTAATAAAGGGGCTTAGGGGATGAAAGGGATGGAAGAATTAACTGTGGAGTTTTCATGGCAAGTGCACCCTTTGATCCTTCCTCGTTCCCGGGAGAAGAAGCCACCAAGGCTCTTTTGTTATGCTGTGTTACGGGAAGATAGCTTCATACAAATAAATAATGTACTTACCCACACTCTCCCGCACCTCCACACCCACCTGCACCCTAACCCACTACATTAGTTCTCCAGTTCCTTTCTATTTTGGTGTCATATATACATATATAACTGAAGGTATCTATATAAATCTAGGAACCACAAATGAGAAAAACATCTGTCTTTCTGAGACACTAACTTAATTTGCTTAATATGATTATCTCAATTGCATCTTTTTTCCTCTGATGACATCAATCCTGGCTCCTTAACTCAGTTCCTGGATAATGCTGCAAGAGAGCCCAGGTGTGAGTGTCTCCCTGACGTGCTCACTTGGAGTCCTTCAGTATACACCTAGAGTGGTGTCTGTTATATGGCAGATGTAGTTTTACTTTAGTTATGGGGTTTTTGTTGCTAATGGCTTGCTTTTTATCTATCTATCTATCTATCTATCTATCTATCTATCTATCTATCTATTTATTTATTCGTTGTTCTGCATTTTGAGAGAGGGTTTTCCTGTGAAGCCCTGAGTGGTTTGGAACTTCCTTTGTAGATCAGGCTGACCTCAAACTCAGATCCGACTGCCTCTGCTTTCCAAGTGCTGGGATTAAAGGCATGCACCACCATACCCAATTCATTACTTATTTATTTTTGAGGACCCTCCATACTGATTTCCATAGTGACTAGACTAATTTATATTCCCACCAACATACTACCAATGTATGAGCACTCATTTTTGTCAACATTTTTGCCAACACTTATTGCTATTTCTTTTTTCTTTTTCTTCTTCATTTAATTAATTATTTATTTTTTGGGACGAGATCTTACTATAGCTCTATTTGGCCTGTAATTCAACATAAAGACCAGGCTGGCCTAGAACTTGCAGAGTTCTTCCTGCCTCTGCCTCCAAAGTGCCAAAATTCAGGCATGTGCTACCATGCCTATCTGAGGGTTTTTGTTTGCTTGTTTTTGTTCTTCTGAGACAGGGTTTCTCTGTGTAAAAGCTCTGGCTGTCCTGGAATTCACTTTGTAAACAAGCTGGCCTCAAACTCACACAGATCAGCCTTCCTTTGCCTCTTGAGTGCTGGGCCTAAAGGCATGCACCACCACATCCAGCTATTTACTTATTTATCATGAGGAGACTATGTTCATAAATTGGTAAGATATGAACTTTTGGGGTTGGGGAATGCTGTTCAGTTAGTAGAGCACCTGCCTAGCATGCTTGAGGCCCCAGGTTCGGTGCCTACCACCACATGAACTCACTGAATTTACAGAATTATTATTTTCTCCTTGTTCATTTTCTGTTTATCCCAAGAATATAAAGGTTATCAGTGCAAATGCACACAGTTATCACCTCACAGACAGTAAGAGATGGCTTATTCTGGAGTTATACAGGAGTGACCATGGCCTCAGATACCATGTTCTCATGTGGGTAACATTTTCCTGAAGTTCTTTAATCAGTGTACTGTAAAATACATTAATGGAGAGATGGCTCAACAGTTAAAAGCACTTGCTGTTCTTGCAGAGGACCTGAATTCAATTTGTAACTACAGCTTCAGAGGCTCTTACACTCTCTTCTGGTCTCCAAGAGCACCTGCACATGTGATACACAAACATACCCTCAGGCCTACATAAATACCCATGAAATAAATACACTGATGGGAATGTCAGGTAGGCAGGCCCCAGCAAAGCCAAGAGATCTCTGCAATAGGCCTCAGATGCAGTCTAAAGACATTCTTAGCCTTCTGTTGATGGAAACCAGTGGTCTTTTAGTACATCCAAAAAGGATTTTCCAAATAGTAAAAGGAATGTAGCTCAATGAAGAGGTGGGCAATGAATGGCTATTTAAAAAGCTAACAACTATCTGTAACTCCAGTTCTAGGAGACCTGATGCCCTCCTAGCCTCTATAGGCACCAGGCACAAGCAAATGCAGACATGTATGCAGGCAAGACACACCCCCACACATAAAGACAGTAATAATAATGACAACAACAACACTAGGGGCTGGAGAGATGGGTCAGTGGTTAAGAGCACTTCCTCCTCTCGCAGAGGACTAGCATTCAGTTTCCAGCACCCACATGGTGGTTCACAACTCTCCACAACTGTGGTTCCAGGGGATCCGACAGCCTCTTCTGACCTCTGCTGGCACCAGGCACACATGTGGTACATATACATGCATGCAGACAAACACTGATACACATAAAATAAATCTAAAAAATAAAATAATAATAAAATATCCAAAAGCAAAAAAGTTCTATATCAATATGAGGGAGTTACCAAGTTTTCTTCATAACTTCTTTGGATGTTTAAAATAATAATTTCTTTGAAATAAAAACAAATCCATTTGGCTTAAAGCTTCTTATTGCAGCAACATTTCTTGGTTACAATGAGGACAGCAATTATTCCATCATGCAATAGCTTTTGACTCCTTGGTGGGATTCTCCCTCGTAAGAAGCTGACTAAGACATTAAGGGGCTGTTATGTGGGACAACACAACAGTACAGGAAGTATCTGTCATCCAGGACCTGGAGAGGCGGCTTAGTTTTTAAAAGCACTGACTGTGGGGCTGGAGAGATGGCTCAGAGGTTAAGAGCACTGACTGTTCTTCCAGAGGTTCTTCCTGAGTTCAATTCTCAGCAACCACATGGTGGCTTACAACCATCTACAATGGCATCTGGTACTCTCTTCTGCATACTGTATATAATAAATAAATAAATCTTTTTAAAACAATGAAAAAAGCACTGACTGCCCTTCCAGAGGAGCCAGGCTCAATTCCCAGCACCCACATGGCAGCTAACAATTGTCTCTAGTTCCAGTTCCAAGGGGACCTGATGACCTCATCTGGCCTCCTTGAGCATTGCACACACATGATACACAGATATACATGCAGGCAAAACACTCATAATACATAAAATAAAAATAATGTAAACAAATTATAAAAGAAAGAAGCATCACCCATAAGAAACTGCAGCTTTAGAACTGCAGCTCGCACAGGCAGTAAAGACTGCTCTGAGGACTAAATTTCTCTGTTCCTATCTGCAGCTTATTTCTCCAAAGTATTAATACATTAATTGATTCATGTGATTATGTTTCCAGGGATTCTATGACATTTCACTGAGATCTGATTATAAAAACCCACCATATATTTACTGTGCAAAATATAACACACTTTTACAACAAATGCTGTAGGTATTAATCACATTACTGTAAATTTGGACAAGAGAAAACCCTGGTGTATTAAACACATTAGCTGACAATCTTAATTGTCCAATGACAGCCAGTTATAAGTGACACACTTTTAAATGAACACAAGCTACCCACTAACACTAAGGTGCCTTTTTGATTCCCCCGTTCTGTGTCTATGCAGCCCACAGCCTGCTTGGTCACATACCTGTCAAAGTGCTGCTTCATTTGTTTACATGCATAGTGCTTTCCATCTCTCAGACTCTGCATCTTCATAACTTCAGAAAACGTTCCCTCTCCTAGCTTGCCAATTGCTTTGTAGTCTATAAGTAGAAATAAAGATTAATTTATGCCTCTATTTTTAAAAATATTTTTTATTTTTATTTTATGTGAATTGGTGTTTTGCCTGCATGTATAACTGTGTAAGGGTGTCAGATCTTGAAATCATAGACAGTTGTTAGCTGCCATGTGGGTGCTGGGAATTGAACTCAGGTCCTCTGGAAGAACAGCCAGTGCTCTTAACTGCTGAGCCATCTCTCCAGCCCACTTCTATTTTTTATTATTTCCATAATAAACTACTGTGTGACACACCAGCCTGCTTTAAATATCTATTTCCCAACTAACAGCAAATGTGAACCTTAAAGTAGAGTGTGCTCATGCACAAAGCCCTACAGGCACAAGGCTCTAATGGCTGTTGGACAGCAACAAGCAGATGGAGAAGAGCCAATTGTAGTGACTGCTGCCTGTCCTCAATCAAGTGTCCACAGCCTCCTGGCATAGGAAAGGTGACAGGGAGTCAGGCTGGATATGACTAGATGCCTTCATAGGGTATCTCAAGGCAAAGCCAGCACAGGCAAGAATCCCAGCCTTCCAAGCAGAAATGGAGGAATAGAAACACACTGGGAGCATAAGTCCCACCGAGCAGCTTCTACAGACCAAATAACAGGAAAATAAGACCACAGATCCTTGGCAAAGGGCGTCCAAGAGCCTTCTCAAGGCAGATGGGAAATGGCTCAGTGGGAGAGTGCTTATCTAGTACTAGAGGCCCTGATTTCCATTCTTGGTACCACAAAAGACAAAACTGCATGAGCAAACATGGTAGGAAGAAAGTTACCACCCCAGTGGCAGAGCTTCAAGGAAGCTCCTCTGAAGGAGAGCTGAGGAAGAAGCCAGGAGAAAGGCAAGGTAGAGAGCTGAGTTTACCTAACAGACAACATGGACAGAGTGCAGAGCAGAAGCAAGACTAACTACACCAGTCTTGGCCTTCAGATCCAGGCTGCATCTGCACAAAGCAGCCTTGTCTTGGGGCAACCCTGAAGGAGGCATCCTTATCACACTTGCAGGCACGCGCACTTGCATTCTTGTCAAATTTCATTTTCTGTTTGTTTTCTGAGACAGGATCTCTTCACGTAGCACTGAATATCCTCGAACTCACTATGTAGACCAGGATGGCCCTAAATGTGCAGAGATCTGCCTGTCTCTATCTCACGATTAAAAGTGTGACCATCAGGCATTGCTTGAAATTCTTTCTGGTTTTGTTGCTTTTTGTTTTGCTTAAATAATTTTAATTGCTAGAAGGTGATGCATGCACACCTTTATTCCCAGTACTAGGGAGAAAGAAGTAGATAGATCTCTGTGAATTTGAGGCCAGCCTGGTCTACAGAGCAAGTCCTAGGACAGTCAAGGGTATACAGAGAAATTCTGTCTCAAAAACTCAAAAAAAACCCAAAACTGTGTTATGTGTATGGGTATTTTGTCTGCATGTATGTCTGTGTACCGCATATTTGTCTGGTGTCCATAGAAACCAGAACAGCTGTTGGGACTGGATATAAATGGTTTTGCAGGCTTGAAATTCATATTTGAACAAATCAAATGTAAGACAAGGGGGTAGGACATCTGCAAAGATGTCCAACAAACATATGTATTCAGTATAGGACATACCACAACTGATGAGGAAACCAGAGTGGCAGTGAACAGCAGTACCCAGAAACATCCTCCATCCTCCCAGTGTGCTTCCTGAGGATAGGGAGGTACAACATTCTGCTGATTCAGTTCTGCCCTGTATAAGCATTCCACATGAAGCACAGAGTACTCAAACATACTGTGAGATAATGTTCTTGTACAATGTTAAGATGTGTCATTCCTAATGGTTTAATTAAATGCTGATTAGACAGTGGCCAGGCAGAAAGTATAGGCAGGTAATTAGACTAGGAGAATTCTGGAAAGAGTTGCCAGCCAGACTCAGAGGAAGCAAGATGAGAACATTAGACTGAGAAAAGGTATCAATCCACATGGTTAAACATAGATAAAAATTAAGGATTAGTTAATAATATGCTTGAGCTACTAGCCCAGCATTTAATATAATATTAATGCTCTGAGCCAATTATTTGAGAAGCTGGGTACCTGAGAGTTTTTGGTGGGACAGAAAACTTCTGACTACAAATGGTGCTCCAACATGGTACACATATATCTACACAAAGCCTGAGAAAGCTTAAAATGGGATTCTAGACACAAAAAAATAGAGTCAACCACGGCTTCTTGGTAGTAATGTTTTCTTGGATTGGCTCTGTTTGCTGGTGGCAAGCCAATGTGTGGCTCCTTTAAGAGAGGCTTCCTGGCAAAGCCTTAGCAGTAAAACTTGTACAGCTCTTTTAAGAGGCCCTGCTACCAAACACTTAAATTGTGTTTATGAGCAGCAGGCGGTGACACTATACTTGGTGGTAGTGTGAACTGAAGTTCCTCAGAGTTGTGTTGATAAATGTGGCTCCTGATAGTACCTCTTCCATGGATCTAAGCTCTCACAGACCAAGGAGCTGGGTAGAGCCAACCACAAGGTTTTAATCCTAGCCACATCTTTTAGCAGATTAAAAGTATGGTCAGAAAAAGATAAAGACATAGGGATAAGACAGATTCAGGTAGAACAAAAACAAAAAAGCCTCTAAATGATTTACACTGTGCTCAGAAAAAAAAAAAAAAAAAAAAAAGTAGCCTTGAGAGAGGAAAAAAAAAGAACAGATAAAGCCCTTAAAATAGAATTAAAAAAGCCACATAAAGATGGAAAATACACAGAATCTGGATACTGTATGTTATTATGTTGTCTCTGAATTGACTGCTGAGGAAGAAGAAGCAATGGCTGCTAAAAAATAAATAAAATCGGGGCTGGAGAGATAGCTCAGTGGTTAAGAGCACCATCTGCTCTTCCAGAGGACCTGGGTTCGATTCCCAGCACCCACATGGCAGCTAACAACTGTCTATAGTTCCAGTTCCAGGCAAATACCAAGGCAAATAAATAAATAAATAAAGTTTAAAATAAATAAATAAATAAATAAAATCTTCTTTTTTTTTTTTTTTTTTTTAACTTTATTTATTTATTTATTTGCCTTGGTGTTTGCCTGGAACTGGAACTACAGACAGTTGTTAGCTGCCATGTGGGTGCTGGGAATCGAACCCGGGTCCTCTGGAAGAGCAGACGGTGCTCTTAACCGCTGAGCCATCTCTCCAGCCCCAATAAAATCTTCTTGATTAATCAAACCTATATGTTTTGAAAATGCCTTGACTTCAAAATTGAAGTCAAAAGATATGTTACTTTGGAGAAGAGGTTTTGTTTTTGTTTCAACAAAAAAAAATGAGAGGCTATGGATTTATTCTGAGTTACAGAAAATAAGGTTTGATAGAGGAAGACCCACTGAAAAAATCTCAGATGGGAACAAATGGCCCAGATAATGCAAGATTTCAGAGCACCTTGGTTACAGTTTCCTCTGAGTTCTGCATCCAGAGCAGCTTCACAGAAACTGACTGAGATGATCCAGTCTCACAGACTACTCCAGTCATGACTTGACCATAATTTTAAATTTTCTTTGGATCCTCATAAGATTACCAGCACTCCCAATCAGCAAGAAGTAGTCTAAAGAACTATGTTCACATTCCCCAAAAAAATTGATTATGAATATTTGTCTTTGTTTAGAGTATTGGTTGCAAGTTGTTACGGATAATGGTTAGGAAAATGGCTAAACAAAGGAGATTAGATTCAGGGTTCTTGCTTTTAAAAAAATGGGGAAGTTCTATGGGATAATGCTTTTATATACTGTAAAGATTTGTCACTCCTACTAGCTTAATAAAATGCTGATTGGCCAGTAGCCAGGCAGAAGTATTTAGGTGGGGTGACCAGACTAGAAGAATTCCGGAAAGAGGAAAGGCCTAGAGAAGCAGTTGCCAGCCAGACTCAGAGGAAACAAAATGAGAATGTTGGACTGAGAAAAAGTACCAATGCCCATGGCTAAACGTAGATAAGGATTATGGGTTAATTTAAGCATAAGAGCTAGGTAGTAATATGCTTGAGCATATACTGTAATATTGACCCTCCAAATCAATTATTTGGAAAGCAATTGCTGGGTATTTGGGAGTTGCTGGCAGGAGAGAAACTCGCAATTACATGCATGGGTAGAAGCAAGGTGCTAGAAAGAAAAAGTCCACACTTCTGAAATTACCAATTTCCACTGCCAGGAGACAGACGGTGGTCATAAGTCACAATAGCAAAACTAGACTAGAAACTTAAAAGATCATCTCCTATAATTAAGGAGGTATTATGAAACAGCTATTAGTTGAAACATTATATTTTGCTAACTGCACTTTCTGCTAATAATAGAAATATGGGGAAATGTGCAGATATGATGTCAAGTAAAATTTTTAAAAAACAATGAACATACATATATGTGCACAGGAAAAACCTCCTGTTTTACATTTATATCTCGGTAGGAGTAAAAGTGACTTTAGCTTCTCCCTCCCTCTTTTCCGTATCATTCAATGCTAACAATGAGTGTAATTATCTCAGATGTTATCAACATGGGACCTTTAAGAAATCAAGAAACCTCCTCCCTAAGCACCGACAGAAAATAAACTTAAAACTTAAGATATCTCTTAGGTGAGATCATGTGGGCAGGCTCTACATGACAGCTCAACTTTAGGAGGAGGGCTCTGACACTGTAAATCCCAATGCGTTCATCACAAGTAAACTGAGCAGGCTTGCTTTGAAAATAATAATAATAATAATAAAAATAGGCCAACTGTGAACTTTAAAATGGTACACAAACTCAGTGTGCCAGTACCCTAGCAGCTCCACACCATCGAACCAGCAACAATTGAACCTGTTCCCCACTGATGGCTGGGATAGAGTCACTTGTTTCCCCCTGGTTCTGCTGCCAGACAAAAGGTATGGAGTATAAAACAGGAATGACAGCTAGGAAGAGAAAAAGCAAAAGAAGTCCTATGGAAAAACACCCAGGAAAAGCACCTTTCTTGCTAAGGAACTCCAGCCTATTTCAAAGTTACCCAAAAGGTATGGCCTGCATGGAAAGCCCAAGACAGAGATGGGAAGGAAGGTATGGAGCTGTGCTATTTGAAATAAAAGTCCAGTCCCAAGCTAATAGGAATAATCAGCTATCTAGGGGAAAACCCACAAGAGTCAAGGACAGAGAAAAGTAGACCATAGCCGATATGGGAGACTGTTTGGGCTAATTAAAATTCTATTCATTCTTGCTAAATTAAATCTGTGTATGTGGAATTCAAACCTATTAACACTTGAAAAGTAGAGGTCAAATTCGTTTTCTGTGAAACCTGTGGTGTTGAGTGTAACCATTTTGTTCTCATGTTGCTTTCGGGGATCTGTCAGGCAAGTCATGCCCACCAGTGCAACACGAAAGACTGAAGAGGTTAACTGTTGAGCACAGCTACAATTTACAGGAAAGAGGAATTCCACCCATTTGAATCTTCTTGGGAGATTAAGTAGTTCAAACACACTACTAAAGCCGGGTCAGGACTTCCAACAAAAAGGCTGCACCCAATTAATTATTTCCGTAGTAAGCAATTTTGTGACCTGAATTACCAACCATGGCAAAAACACAAAAGGACACAAAATTATTCAAAAGCCAATAACCATTTAAATTTAAACCACATTCACTAACTCAGTCTGCTACTAGGAATGCATGGCATTGATAACACTGCAGCCCCCAAGAAAAATCTATATTACAAATGTGTATATGCACACAGAAAACTGATACACTTTGAGAATGTTAAACAGGACCAATTGTGTCAAGTAGGGAGGATCCTGGAGCCAAATGAAAATTTACTGGTTGAATATATTACAAAGCCAGTATTGCTTTCATTTATTTTTATTTCAAAAGTTGATACTGGTGGATCTGTTTATAAAAACAGAAAGGGATTGCATACCAGGAAGAAAACAGAAAGGCGTGATTTGAGACACTGTGCAGCCTCTATAAAAGCACTGGCACGTAAGAAGGAGATGGTCTAAACCCCAGTGTAGTGACACTCCTATTTGTAAATCTCCCTGGTGAGCAGACATGCCAGCTGCTGTTTCCAGGGTGCATCAAATAAATTTGTTTTCTTCTTTAAAAACAAATATCTGATAGAATAGCAAATCATCATAACTGTTTAGTAGGTACAATTTTGCTTTTGTTTTTGTAGATATGTCTAAATAATCCATTAAAAAGTTCAGACAGCCTGGGCGGTGGTGGTGCACATCTTTAATCCTAACACTCAGTGAATCTCTCTGAGTTCAAGGACAGCCTGGTCTACAGAGCGAGTTCCAGGACAATCAGAGCTATACAAAGAAACCCTGACTCAAAAAAAAAAATCAATAAATGGGGGCTGGAGAGATGGCTCAGCAGTTAAGAGCGCCGTCTGCTCTTCTAGAGGACCCGGGTTCGATTCCCAGCACCCACATGGCAGCTAACAACTGTCTGTAGTTCCAGTTCCAGGCAAACACCAAGGCAAATAAATAAATAAAATAAATAAATAAAGTTTAAAAAAAATCAATAAATGAAATAAAATAAAAACCCCAGACAGGAAAATAATAAGGATTCCACTTAAATTAGATAAGGACAAAAAATTTCAGAATAAGAATCTGACACTTTGGGCTGGAGAGATGGTTCAGGGGTTAAGAGCACTGACTGTTCTTCCAGAGGTCCTGAGTTTGATTCCCAGCATCCACATGGCAGCTAACAACTGTCTATAATTCCAAGATCTAACAACTTTACATAGTTATACATCCAGGCAAAACACCAATTCATATAAAATAAAATATCTTAAAAAATTAAAAAATAAATATTAAAAAAATAAGAATTAGATTCTTTCATTCTTTTCTCTCTCAAGTCCCTGTCTTCTGATTACTGGAATAGCAAAGCATTTGTCCCTAATTTCCTAATCAGAAATATGTTCCTAATCAAACACAAGGCCATGATACACACAACACCTCATTTGAACCTTGAACAAATTCTCTGAGATGGCTGTTACTATCTCTGGGGATAGTTGTCACTATAACTTGTAGTGGGATTGTATTTACACTGTAAGTAATTGTCCCACCTAGTGATTTAATAAAAAATGCTGATTGGCCAAAGACAGACAGGAAGTGTAGGCGGGGCTACCAGAATAAGAAAGCTCTGGAAACAGGAAGAAGAGAGCAGAGCCACCAGAGAGAAGTCAGAGAGACACCACCATAGAGATATCACGATGAGACGCACAGGAAAGAATCTGAAATGCTGCTCTGAAAAAAGTACCAAGTTGCATGGCTGAACAAGATAAGAATCATGGGTTAGTTTAAGAGCAAGAGCTAGCTAGCAAAATGCCTGAGCCATAGGTCAATCAGTATATAATTAATATAAGCCTTTATGTGATTATTTGAGGCTAAGCAGGGCTGAGAGTGGGTCCAAACCTCTGAGCTAGACCGGAAAGTCTGGCTCAAAAACTTATGGCTACAATACCTGCTTAAAGAACAGAGCTGAGGGGACTGGAGAGATGGCAACTGAGAGCTCTTTTTGTTCCTCCAGAGGACCCAGCAGATTAGAGTGATTTATCCTGAGATGAAAACTAGAGCCATGAAGAAAACCATCATAAGAAAGGATAGTAGTGGGCCTGAGGCTGCCATGTCCTTAGCTCTGTGCCTGGCTGCAGTGTCCACTTAGCTCCTGACTGACTGCAGAGTCCACCTAGCTTTGGCTGCTGTGTGCACCTGGCTCCAGAGTCCATGCTCTTTTTTTTTTTTTTTAAAAAAACTTTATTTATTTGCCTTGGTGTTTGCCTGGAACTGGAACTACAGACAGTTGTTAGCTGCCATGTGGGTGCTGGGAGTCGAACCCGGGTCCTCTGGAAGAGCAGACGGTGCTCTTAACCGCTGAGCCATCTCTCCAGCCCCGAGTCCATGCTCTTAACTTCACCCTGGTACACCTTGCTACTCACTGTGGAAATGATGTACAAGGCAAAGAAAAGAATAGGAAAACTGACTACACATGAGAGTCACCAAAAATATGGCCACAATTAAAAGTTTCAGAGGGTGGGTGTTTCTGAATACACAATGACCACCAATGATTCAAACAAATAAGAAAGCTGGAGTGCTTCTAGCACCTAGCCATGCTGCATCAGACCACTTTACTGCAGCCTTGGTATTGAACATACAGCATGTGCACCAGCTCAGTGAATGCCTCATAACTCACAGTGCCAGGGACACCCTGGATATTGAATTGGTATGTTTTTAGTAAATTTACAAAGATTTCTGTTTGTATGGAAATATAATGGATTGGTTACAGAAAACAAAAACTTTTCCTGCCATTATTTCTCAGCACATAAATATTAGTACTATTTTTGGACTGTATTATATAAGAAATGTATTAATTACAACAAAATTAGAATATTCCTCAACCTGTGGGTCATGCCACATTTAGAGGTCAGATACCAGATATCCTGCATATCAGATAGTTATATTACAATTCACAACAGTAGCAAAATTATAGTTATGAAGTAGCAACAAAATAATTTTGTGGTTGGGGTGACCACAACATGAAGAACTGTTAAAGGGTCACAGCATTAGGAAGGCTGAGAATCATGGATTAAAGTCAATCTGCTGTTTGAGTAGCTGACTTGAGTTTTTTGTTGCTGTTGTTTGGTTTTTTGAGACAGGGTTTCTCTGTGTAGCTTTGGAGGCTGCCCTGGAACTCACTTATAGATCCATCTGGCTCTGCCTCTCGAGTGCTGGGATTAAAGATAGGCATCACCACCCAGCTGCTGAGTTTCACCTTTAAAAAAAATGTTAAATAGGGTCAGAGAGTTGGCTTGGTGGTTAAGAGCACTAGCTGCTCTTGCAGAAGACTGGACTTTGGTTTCCAATGCCTATACAGTGGCTCATAAATGACTGTAACTATAATTCTAAAGGATCCCTATTCTCCTCTTTCCAGGCACTGTATGCATATGGTGCAGATAGGTGGAAGCAAAACACCATACATAAAACTTAAAAATGTAAAGATTAGTTAGATTTATTGAAAAATTGAAAAAGATAAACATGGGGCTGGAGAGATGGCTCAGTGGTTAAGAGCACCGTCTGCTCTTCCAGAGGACCAGGGTTCGATTCCCAGCACCCACATGGCAGCTAACAACTGTCTGTAGTTCCAGGCAAACACCAAGGCAAATAATTAAATAAAGTGTTTTAGAAAAAAAAAAAAAAGAAAGAAAGAAAAAAGAAAAAGATAAACATTTTATGATATATCTGTTTTTAACTTTTCTTTTTGTCTCTTTCTTTTGTTTTAAGTGTGTGTGTCGGGGGTGGGGAGGTACCATAGCTGAGGTGAGAGGAAAATCTCTGGTGCTGGTCCTCACCTTCTACCTTGTTTGTGGCAAGGTCTCTTGTGTTTAGCACTGCATATGCCTGACCTGAAAACTTTTTGGGAACATGCTATCTCTGCCCCCAATCCCATTGTAAATGTGCTGGAATTATAGGTACAGATCACTGCATGAAACTTTGTTTTTTGAGGCAGTGACCCTCTAGTTTGTAGCCCTGGTTGTAGACCAGGATGGCCTCAAACTCATAGAAATGCACCTGCTTCTGCCTCTCAAGAGCTGGGATTAAAAGCATGTGCTACCACTGCCCATCGGTAATCTTTCTTAAAGGGGCACAAGACTGTAATTCCAGTATTTAGGAGACACAGGAAAAAAGGACTGCCTGAAGTTTGAGGCTAGTTTGATCTACACAGTGAGTTCTAGTCCAGCCAGCGTTGTCTCAAACAACAACATAACAAAAAGCAGGAAAGTTATGAGAGGTTGATATACACAGATCTATACAAACATACACAGTACATAGTGAGAGTGGCCGTCTCTAGAAATTAGAGCACAGGGGCTGGAGAGATGGCTCAGAGGTTAAGAGCACTGACTGTTCTACCAGAGGTCCTGAGTTCAATTCCCAGCAAAACCACATGATGGCTCACAACCATCTATGATGAGGTCTGGCGCCCTCTTCTGTAAAAACTGTATGCATAATAAATAAATAAACCAAAAGAAAAAATTAAAAAAAAAAAGAAAGAAAGAAATTAGAGCACAAAGGATCCAAGAGGCAAAGGTGGATAAACAGAAGTACCAAATGATTCCTTCTAGCCAGTAAAACATAATAACCTGACACCAGGAACTCTGGCAGGAAACACTGGAAAGGAGACATTTCACCTGACATCCTACTTACAAGAGTACTTAATTAAACTACAGCTAATCATGAGAGAACCATCAGATAAACCAAATTTGAAAACCAAAGAAATATGACACCAAAATATAATTTGTGATTCTGATTGGATTCTGGAAACAAAAGACTATAATGGTCATTACTGAGTTAACTGAAATGACCGAGAGAGGAACTATATATTAAATAACAGTTGTATTACAGTGTCCTATGTACATCTGCACGTGGATAATGTGTGTGTTAGCATGTGGCAATATGGTTATATGTGACTATGGAGAACAATGTCCTTGTGCTGTGATGGAAGTGAATGGCATTTGTGTGGAGGTCAGAAGGCAACCTTGGGCATTGATCTTCACTTTTCACCTTGTTTGAAACAGAGTCTCCTGTTTGCTTCAAATAGCCAAAGCAGAGGCTCTTGAGCTCCAGGGGATTCATCAGAAGGCTCAGAACTCAAGCTCTCACACTGGCAAAGCAAGCACTTTCTCCACTGAGCCATCTCCCAGGCCTCAAGCTCCTGGACCTAAGATAGATACTTGCTGAATTAGTAGTGAAATATCATGATGTTTACAACTAACCCAGTGGAAAGAAAGAAATATGTCAATTAAACAAAGAACACCATAGCAAAATGAATACAGAAAATAATGAAAGATTTAGAAAATGCAGGGTACCCTTCTTTTGCACATTTGAAAATGAAATAGGTGGGAAGGAAGAGACCAATACAGAGATAACACGTGTCTATAAGTATGCACTATTAAGTAAAAGTATAAAGGTGTTTGTAGGCTGTGCATTTTAATTGCAGCTTTGTGAAGCATTAATGAAAATGACAGACATGCTGGATGTGGTACAGTCTGTAATGCCAGCGCTTGAAATAGGGGGCAGGAGGATCAGGAGTTCAAAGCCCGTCTCAGCTACATATCTAGTTCAAGGTCAGCCTAGGCAAAATGAGATCCTGCTGTCAAAGAATACCCCTCAAAACAAAGTGATAGCCACATAAACACTATTGGATAAAAGAAATGAAAATGTCTGATAAAGGATAAATAAAACTACCTATTTTTAAATGTTATGTAATTTATGATACAAAGGAAATACTGCGTAGCAATCAAAATATAATACAAATCTAATATTAAAACTACACATAACATAATTTAATCATACTAGCAAAAAGAACTGTAATTTTCTCCACCTCTGGCTACAGCTATAAAAGGCAATCATAACTTTATATGGCTTTTGTGAAAGTCAAACAGCCATCTCAACAAAACCAAATTTTCTAGTAGTCAGGCTTGGATTGTAAGTTACCCACAACCCCAAAAACAAGTCAATTTTTTTCCCAGTCCTTCTATTTTCTCGAATGACTGCCTCAGTTTCCAACTTCTAAGCGACCGTTTTAAATTCCACTGAAAGGTTGCTTCAAAAACTACCGCTTAAACTCAAAAAAGTAAAAGCCTAGCTTAGATCTCGAATGCATTTTAAGTCGCTGTCCCTAAAGAGCAGGGAGCCACACTGTGAGCGCTCAGAACCGACAGCCGAATGTTTGGGAATTTTAGGTGCGATCTAACATACAGACCAACGAAAGAATAAATAAGTAAAGAATAAATAAATAAATAATGAATGAATGAATGAATGAATGAAATCACACTCAACTCCCCAAACGGCCGCCTTGCCCGAGGTGCCTGAGCAGGACTCACCGCCCCGGAGGCGCTGCCACACAGGCCCCGGGGAGCCTCGGCCCTTCCCCGGCCCCACTCACTCTTCATCCTGAACGCGGACGACGGCAACAGCCCCCGGTCGGCCCCGGGCCGAAAAGAAACGAAGAGACTATGGTTCGGGCCTTCTGCTTTCCTGAGGCGGCTTCGGGCTCGTGGACCTTCGCAGTGGTCCCTGGCTGGAGAGCGTTAGGACCCGGCCGCCATATTGTATTCCTGTTGCCCTAGCAACCGTCAGACCCGGGAGGGGGGGAGGGGGAGTGTGCCTGAGGCAGCCCCCACGCATGCGCATAAGAGAAAAATTGCCTGCCCGTTCACGCATGCGCGCTGCAGCCTGCCGCCTCAGTTTGGTCGCTAAGCAACCCTTCTTGCTGCTTTAAATTTAAGTACAAGTGAGTAGGCGACCTTGGCGGGGCTGGCTCTTCCCAGTTCTGAAAATGTAGCGATTTGGAACCTGATGCTCGAACAATGTCCTTGAGTTTTAACTGACTGCAACACCTTTTGACGCCTGTTTTGTGCCAACACCTACAGTTGAGCGTCTACCAGCCTGGTATATACCGACTGTTATGTAACTTGTAAGTTTTACTTTTTCAGGAAAATTTTCTTTAGCTACAAGCACTGTTGCAGGCATTGGATATAATGACAAGCAGCGTGGTCAAGATCCCTAAATGAGAGGGGAGGGCAGTAGTGTCTGTTCTGGGGTTTGCTTTTGTTTTTTGAGACAGGGTTTCTCTGTTTAGCTCTGGCTGTCCTGAAACTCACTGTGTAGAGCAGGATGGCCTCGAACTCACAGAGCTCCTCCTAAGTGCTGAGATAAAAAAAAAAGGCCCACTCCACCACGCCCAGCCCCCTAAATTCTTGTTACTGTAAAGTGAGGGTAAAGGAGCTGCAGTGAAGGCTAAATGAGGTGTCTCCAGGGATCTACCCCGTGTCTGGCTGGCTTTCACCTGAGGCCTGACACGGTCTGTCACACAGCAAGTGATCAATACATGTTTGTCCAGTAACCAAGGAGCATTGGAACCTATCACCTCTATGGCATTTCTATCTGTCTAGGGACAAGCCTGATTTTAAGCGAGTATTAGTATTAAGGCAGGACAAACTACCCTTTGAGCCAGTTAAACAGGTAAATGAGAAAAGCACTTTGCTGACTTGGGCTGCAGAAGCCATATGTCCTGTTGTCCTTGGAGTGGCAAAGGGCTTTGTCAAGGTGGCCCCTGAGCTCAGATAGCATCTATGGCTTCCAACTCCCAGTGCTTCTGCTACAGTCAGAAGAAATTGTGCATAAAGGGTTTCAACAATGTACATATTTTAGGGAGGGATGTGTTTCAAATTGGTCCCTGGAGCAACTGGTTTGTTTTAGCAAATTAGAAGCAACATCTGAAAAACCCTTCTGTTTGTCTACTTTTTAAATTCCCTAACAGTTTTGATAGAGCATATGTTGTGCAATGAAACATTTAAATTCTGATTTCCATTTCTCTCCTCAAACCCACCCCAGGATGAAGGAGCAGGATTTCACTTTCTATATGGAAAATGCTCTGTCTGTCCCCTTCGTGTCTGTATGTTCCAAGGCCTTAAGTAAAAATTTTAAAATGTAAATAGAAAGATAAAAGGCAAAGGTGTGGAACAAGCTGTAACTCAGTGGTTGCACATACATAGGCTTAGCATGTGCAAGGCCCTGAGTGTGATCACTAGCCACTACAGAGATATGCAGATAGTGACGGAGCAGCAAGGAGGGTGACGGGGGGGGGGGGGGGGGGGGG
>PVIH01020337.1:0-32766 GCA_004025045.1 Sigmodon hispidus | reverse complement strand
ATGGTCGAGGTTTTGGTGGTGATGGCATTGATTCTGGTGGTGGTGGTTCTTATGATGGTGATGGTCGAGGTTTTGGTGGTGATGGCAGTGATTCTGGTGGTGGTGGTTCTTATGATGGTGATGGTGGAGGTTTTGGTGGTGATGGCATTGATTCTGGTGGTGGTGGTTCTTATGACGGTGATGGTGGAGGTTTTGGTGGTGATGGCAGTGATTCTGGTGGTGGTGGTTCTTATGGTGATGGTCGAGGTTTTGGTAGTGATGGTGATGGTGATGGTGGAGGTTTTGGTGGTGATGGCAGAAATTCTGGTGGTGGTGGTTCTTATGATGGTGATGGTCGAGGTTTTGGTGGTGATGGCAGTGATTCTGGTGGTGGTTCTTATGATGGTGATGGTGGAGGTTTTGGTGGTGATGGCGGTGATTCTGGTGATGGTGGTAATGACGAGAGTGATGATGATGGCAGAGATGGTGGTTGATGATGATATAAACATTAACAAATGCTATCAAGACCAGGAGGCACCTAATAAATGTTTCTCTTTCTGTCTTTTCTGACTCCAGTGCCCTTTCTATCACTGTGAAGATAGAAAGCTGTGAAGAGAAGAATACTGGGCCCCCCCTCACCACTTCTGTGTCCTAAAAAGCTCTATTTGAGTCAGTGCCCTTCCCCATCTCCAGGTCTAATCTGTTCTTCAATTACTGGGGAGTCTCTGAGGGGAACCACATCCGGTACTAGGCTGTGTTTGGGCAGGACATGGGGGAAGGTCCTTAATACATTGGAGGGCACTGAATCCAGCCTTCTTAACAATGGGGCTGGCACCCTCATTCTCCTTCAAGCTGGACCCACAGAGGCAGTAACGCTTCTGGGTGTTGTCTAGACTGAGCAGAGCTTCAGGAGACACCGACTTTAATGTCCTCCCTGGCAGGCACAGCTCTACCCAAGTTCCTGGGGTCATGGTGTGAGTGCCTTGACACCCTCCAGCCCTGCAGATCAAGGTCTGTTCTCTCTCTGTACCTGCAGGCTGAGCGCTCCATGTTACAGTACAGCTACCCACTTTTCCCCTCAGTACAGAAGCCCTGTCAGGGATCACCGCAAAGCACCACACAGAGATCTAATCTGGGGCGGGGGCGCCGAGCTGAGACGAAGTGGAAGGGGTTGACGGGAGGAGGAAATTAGTGATTAAATAATGGGTTCCAAATGCAGAGGCTCTCATCAAAACCTCCAGTGAAATACCCTGCTGCAGTCAGGCAGGCTGCACGCTCTAAAGCCTGGCTCTGGCTTCAGAAGCCTGAGGGGAAGACTAGGCAGCTGCCCGTGTTGATGGCACACAAGCCTCTCCCAGGCCAGGCGAGCACAGTTCCAGCCTTTATCCGGGTCAGCATAATACCTGGAGGATCACGTTGATTCCTGATGATAGATAAAGAATTCCTGACGCTTGGAGCATGCCTGCTAAGTACGGACAAAGATCGTCTTGTCTGCCAGCTGCTCCCCCATGCCTATGCCCCGCATGCCATTTCATCCAATCACATCATTGTCCTGGCTCTCTTGGATGGGGGAACCCAGAAGCCCCAGCTCTCCGGACTGGGGAAAGGACCGCACCAAGCCCACCTACCTCCCCTCCCACCCCATTCCCCTGTGCCAACACTGCCTTTCCTCCGTCAATCTCCCTAAGTGTTGAAAGTTTGGTCTTGTCTAGAACAAATTGCATCTCACTGTGCCTCAGTTTCCCCCTCACTGACAACTGGAATTTTCTTGCAGCATCCTCCTGGGAGCCAGGACTGCCTGGTGGGCTAGGGACTACCTTTATGTGGTATTCCACCAGAATAAGCTGGTTGTGTCTACCACACAACTTCTGCCCAAGGGAAGAGTCCACACCTGGGACAAGCATCTCAGGCCATTGCTTCTCTCCTCCTCTGCAGGAACCAGCTCGGAGTCTGCACTTTTCCACACTGAGTCTTTGGCTGAGGATCCTGGAATGATGACAATTTCCTGACTTGAAGACTGTTCTCCAACCATGCACCCTCTACCTCAGCTGGTAGGCCTGTGGTAAGGAATCACACCAGCAGGCACCCAGAGCCCAGACTGTTGGGAACAGAGACCTGGCCCTTTGACTCTAACACTGAAAAGCCTCCCACTTTGGTGGGAAGTCCCAATGCCATGACCGGCTCTCTTCTTTCTGTCTCACCTAGGATCTCCCTGGAGAAGGACCGGTTTGGGTGCCTAGGAGGGTAGACATGAATAGGCAAGAAAGATAGCAGTTACCAGGTAAACTGGACTGAGTGATGGTAGAGAATTTTTTGTGCATGAGCCTAACCATGAAAACCACATTTGACTCTGGAGTCTAGACCATTGCTCTTCACCAAGCCCAGACGTTCTTTGTCTGGACCTGAGAAAGTGATATCCAAAGCTCTGAGGAACCTAGGCTTTGGACCCAGGGACCAGACCAGCACATGAGAAAACCTAGAATAGGCCCAAACAACTATATGTTTTCTGTTATTTGCCTGCTTGGGGCAGAGGTACCAGATAGAGAGGCTATGACTCTGAGGGGTGCCACTCTCCTGCTCTGGGCCTCTGGGGACCTAGCCAAAGCCTGTGTGATGTGGCTCTGGTGTCACGCCCTGTCTAGCTCGCTCGGGGACTCTGCTCTCAGGTTTCTTCGTGGGTTTCTATTCTCTATTACCCTGGAGTGGCCGGCCAGCTAAGCCTGTGGCCTTCCTTTCCTCTGCTCCTGCACACTGCCTCATCCAAGACCCACATACAATTCAGGACTGCGCGTGCAAAAAGAATTTTAATAAAAACAAGCAATTTAGAAGGTCTGGCGGGCAGGCAGGTGGGCTGGCTGATCATGTAGACTCTGAGCTATTCCTGGCTGGGGAGGCCCAGGAGGTCCTCCTAGGAACAAGCTCTCCCAAGACAAATACAGCACGACAGGCCAGTTTTGTCTTTTGGCCTTTGATGGTAGAGCATCCAAGCGGAGACGTGACCACACAGGATGAGGAAGGAGAGAACACCAAAGGAAGTGGGAGCTGAGATTTGGGGGTCTTGGTACTTTGGGAGGCTCCCTGAAGATGGGAATCTGGGTGTAGATGATGTCAGCTCAAGGAGCAGGAGCTTTCATTGATTCTGTCACCTGTCTTGTTTCATGTTGTCACCTTACCTGCACCCCACTGCTCCTTCCTCCCATAGTGCCTCCTGTTCCCAACATAAACATGTCACAAAAGGCCCCAAATTATGGCACAAATGGAACAAGAAACAAAAATGAAAAAAAAAAGCAAAACTTAAAAAAAAATTAATCTTCTGGTTTTATGAAGACAGATTTTTTTTCCCTAAAAGGAATTTAATTAAAGACAGAAAACGACCAATATAAACCACGAAATTATCCACATATGTGAAAGTGTCATGTGGGCCCTGGAGTCCTGGCCTAAGAGAAGGGAAGTCTGGGCTCAGGGTCCTGGATTCCCCAGAAATAGGTCTGGGACAAGGGCCAGTGCTGTCTCCAACGAGTTCAAGAGGCCCAGGTGCTCCCAACCCTCTTCGGGTGTAAACTAGAGGCCTACAATCCTGCCAGGGAAGCCCAACTGCTGGTGGCTATAAACTGACAATGCAGACTCAGGGGTAACTGTGACTATCCACTGGGACATGGTCTTTCACTGTCCATCTATGAGATGGTGAGGAGGAAGGCTCCCTGGTGGTGACTAACTAAGGATTATGCCACAATCTCAGCTCACTTTACCCCATAACCTTTTGTTGTGATTAAAAAAAAAATTGATGAAATTGTTTGAGTCTACCCAGCCCATGACATCAGCAGCTCTAACACCATTTGCAACCAGCACCAGAGAGACTTCAGACAAGGGGCAGCCTCTTCCTCTTTTCTTCCCTCTAGCCCAACCCCAGCCTTTTCAGACGCACTGCCTAGGCTCTCTCCACAGTTCTTGCACAGTCTCCAGACGGGATGTTCAGCCAACTCTGGTGGCTTCTCTCTATCATCATTATACGCGGTTCCCAGGCCTGCCATGCTGAGTCTGGGACTTCGTCCCTAGGCACAGTTCCTCTCAGACAACTTGGCCTGAGACCAGAGAAACCTCTTGTGGATATAAACATGGACACTAGGGGTTAGTGATCAATCTAGAATGTTCTCCACTGGGATGCAGGCAGCATCTGCTATAATGTGCCGAGGGAGGGGGTGTTCATTCGTCATTCATTTGTTTTTAAGGCAGAATTTAGGAATGGCTGTACAGAGGTATGAGAACATGGTGAGGCTCACAGGACACTGAGGAACAGGGCGGTGGGGAGGAGTATGGTGGGTGCCATCTTCTGTACACTCGCAAACTCATGGCAGCTCTGGTTACCTGATCAAGATGAAGTCACCAGCCCTGTGGCAGTGCCAATTGGATTAAGTGAGCTACAAAGAAGAGACAGGAAGAGGGGACGCTGAAGTGGGGGGTCTGGGAAAGGGAGAGGCGTGAGCTGGGAGTGGACGAGGTGACATTGTATAAATGTATGAAACTCTGGAGGTATTTTTACAAGTCATTTTTTTTTTAAGAGAGAGAAAAACAAAACAGCAAAGGTGAAATGAAACATAAGACACTGGAATCTAGAGCTGAGTCCTGGGCTGGGGAACCCTGGGCAAAGCCGGCAGTAGGAAAGCAGAGCTCTATGCCAATGGGAAGTAATGGAGACTATTTGGGGGGAACAAGTGAGCGTTTAGGAGGAAAATGATGAGTGTGGACACTAAGTTGGGCCTGGGTGAGTCATCCAGGCAGAGGAAGCACTTGGGCTCTGAAGCTGGGGTGAGGCCCCTGAGCTGCTGCAGGTGGAGACCCCAAAACCTGCTTGGGGATGGGATGTGGGAGTTAATAGGACCAAACTCTGAGAGACGCTTGAATAAAGCTATCTTCATGAAACCTAATATATGGATGATAAAGAAGGACTCGTGGCTAAGGGTTAAAGCCACGGAATTGGTGGGAGACAGCAAAAGGGAAGAGTCAGGGAGGAGATGAGGTATGTGGAGAAACACCTGCACCTGAGAGAGAGAGAAAGGTGGGAAACAGTGAAGGTGACACGGACAGCCGAGCTCACAAGAAGGGAGCCAAGGACCAGAGAGTTCCAGAGTCTAGGCGGAGGAGACCACGGATGAGGACCTGAGCAGAAGGGATGGTGGGAGCGATGTGAGGAGCCGGGATAAGGAGCGATGTAGGTGGTGAGTGGACGCCCGTCTAAGCATCTCTCTTCTGAGATTGGGAGCTGAGACTTGAACCAAACAGGGGCAGAGGTGGTAAGTATCTTTTGGAAGGAAATGGGACTTTATTTTACTTCTAAATCCATTTTGTTTAGCGAACAAAATAATAAGCTTCATTATGGTATTTCATGCACTGTTTTTATTGTTCTTTCTCATGACCTCCACACCCCCTTTCTTACCCCAGCTGCTGATTCTCTTCTTCCCCCAGCGCCCCCCAATTCTACTTTTATGTAATATATTTCCAGGACCCTTTTCCCGCCCACTCATCCCCCCTTAAGGTCTCCTTCCCCCCCTTCTCATGGTCTCATTTCTAGTTTTATTATCTACACCCATAACCCTCCCCAATAAATATATTTAACATATATATCAAAATCTAAGGTCTACATATGAGGGCACACATGCTGCAGTTGTTTTCCTGTGTGTATTCCAATAGAACGATTATTGGTGTGACCTACAGGAGAAAGGGTAACAAAGACAGCGGAATCATCTGGAAGCCACCTCAGCATGGGTGACTACTCACGAAAGCTACATCCCTGCCCAGCTGTTAGGCAGCACCACTGAGCATCCTTTCTCCCAGCCACCGGTTAGTGCTTATATAACTTCAGGAAGTAGACATCCTGAACCATGTATGTTTTGTGGGCTTCCTGAATCATATGTGCCTCCCTCCTTCCTTCAGTTAGGGGAATGTTTTCAATTTTGAGAAAATAACAGCAAGCCATCCAGTAGAATCCATTTTGGACTTCTGATCTCTAGAGCTACAAGTTGTCATTTTTAAGCCATTTGGCTTGGGATAATTTGTTATAGCAACTACAGGAAACTAATAGTGGCTGAGATTAAAGGGAGTCTAATAAAATGAGGTGTTTAAAAATTTAGCCTTAATGCAAAATCTTTAACGTGCAAAAGGAACAACCAAATCCAGATGCCCATGATATAGGAAACGGATGCACAAAAGGCACAAGAATTTTAATTGAGTACAAACTCTGTAGAAAGCAAATAGAATGGGAAATGTGGAAGTCATCACTGAGGAAGATCGTGTAGGCGCCACACCATCCTTGATGTATGTGTTCACTGTGAACTCACTGACTTAAACAGGATGTTGACAAATAGGAGGGTATCCAGATGAAGAGGGGTCTGAATAGCATGCTTCCAAAGGCAGAAACTGGGTATAAAGGAAAGAAAAAAATAAACCAGCAGGTACAGCATTTGGAGAATTTAGGAATTTCAAGGGAGAATTAAACCTCAAAGATTCCTTTCTTTGCCCTAAAGGGTCCTGAGATGGGGTGATGTCTTAGGGATTTCTGCACCTAGATCTACCTGAACAGAGCCAGGAGGCATCCTTTAAGGTTCTCTCTGTAGTATCAATTACTGTGTCCTTTGAAAGAGGAATGAATTAGGAATAAGGTTTTGGAAAAGAGACAGGTTATCTCACACCCCACAAGGCCCTTTCCTGTCCCTCCAAGCAATGGAAAGAAACTCCGGTAGTAAAGAGTTTTGCTCCATATTGAAAATCCAGCACTCTGATGTGAATGGAGACGCTTGAGCAGAGCCTGGTGCCACAAACATATGATCCCAGCTACTCAGCAATTAGTGCGGGGGGTTAGCAAGTTCAAGGCCAGCCTGGTGTCCTATCAAGACTGTCTCAAAATAGAAGAAGCAAGCAGAGGACAGGGAGAGACGGAGGCAAGGTCACACGTTCAATCCTCAATATCGCAAAAATAAGTATCTTCATAAAGAAAATAAGTCCTGGAGGCTACTCAACCAGTTCCATTTCAGGAGTCCCCAAACCCGCACCAGACAAAAGCTTATTATATCAACAGTGCTCATCATGGTCAATACCATCCAGAATGGAGAAAGTACATTATTTTGTCTGTCTGGTTCAGACACCTTGAAATCTGTCAAAAAGTCCCACTCACCAGAGTGTACATCCTTGATCATGGGAATAAGAACGGCAGCCTGAGGGCCCTGAGTATTTGGAGTACTGTACCCCCAGGAGCCCCAGTGTTCAATTTGAACTCCATTCTCAAAGGGACACATGGTCTGGACCACATTGGTGGCTCCAGGCTCTGCCTTCTTCTTGCTAAGTCCCAACTGTGAATTACATCTGTATGGGGCGGGGTCAGGGAAGCAGTGCAGACCCATAGGCAAGTTCTAAATTGATGTAGGAGAGGCCAGACCACTGTAGGCAGAACCATTTCCTTGGGAAGTGGTCCTGGGCTGTATAGAAAGCTAGCTGAGCCTGGACCTGTACTCAGTATACTACCATGGTTCCTGTCTCTAGGTTCCTGTTTCAGTTCCTGCCCTGACTTCCCTCAGTGATAGATAGACTGTGACTTGTAAGGTTTTTTGGTCATGTTGTTTATCCTAGCAACAGAATGGATCCAGAACAAGAGTTTTGTTTTGTTTTGTTTTTCCAGTTCAAGGAACTAAAGGCCCTTGAGTGTTGAGAGGCGATACATAGGGATTCGGAGCTGGAGTAATCCAGAGAATGTCTTCTTCCTGGAATGGACTTAGTAGCTTCAGACTTGTACATGGCACCTCCCTCTACTGCCAACTTTAAGGGAATTTCCACCTCCCATTTGCCCCTCAGTTAACCCTCCATCCTTGCTAGTCCCCAGGAAGGGTGGGAAGGGAACTGTGGAAATTCCCTTTTTAGGAACACGGAAGTCACAGAGCTGCAGAAAAACAGAGGGAAAACTATGAACCCAAAAGGTTTGACTCCCCTCATCTCCCCTATGTCCATACTCAGCCAGGGGACCCTCAAGATGAAGGAGACACACTAGGCAAATGGGCAGGTGCTGAGTTTTCCCAAAGCCTTCAGCTCACCCTCCTCCTATCTCCCAGCCAACGCATCCCCCAAGGAGTCAGAAGACCCGGTCGACAGCTGGGTTGTGCAATCAGCAGCCCAGATGTAGCCTGGACTTTGGCTTGCAGCATCTGCCTGTGTCATCACCCAGGGGCTATGGCCTTCATTTCACCCTGGAGCTGTACTCAAGCAACATTCTTGTCCCCATCCAGACAGGCTCCACCCTAGCCACCATCCTCTTCCAGCAGCTCTGGAGAACACTTGGTGACTGAGGATCCCAGGCCCAGCTCAGCCATGAGACTGTACCAGTGATGGGGACAGCCCTTCCCTTCTAGGCCACTGTAGGTATGAGCTAATGACCAAGCTCTAAGCTCTCCATTCATCTCTGAGTTTAGCAAGGCATTTATTGCTTCCTATGGGAACCAACTAAGATATAAACTCTCTTTTATTGCCCTTGGATATTCTAATCAGGGCAAGGTCACTTTCCTTTCTGCAGCTATCATGACCGCCACTCTCATGAAACCTTTGCTGTGCTCTATCATCAGGCAGCATCACTGACTCTTTGGCCTTAGAACTGGCAGCTAGCCAGGTGTATAGTGGTCTCAGCCACTTTCTTTCATGTAGGAGAGTGTGGCTCAGCAGGCGAACTGCCATCCACTAGGGGAAAAAATGGAGAGTCATGTAGATGAAGAAAGCAGGTATCACACAGAAAACAAGTATCCAAGATGGAGTCAAAGCCTGGGGGCTAGGGCTTGTAATCACATTCCTCTTCTTCATACGGTACCTCTGATTTCATAATGCAGGAATTGTGGGTAATGGTGACAGTAGTTGTAGAGGCAACAGTAGCACTGGCAGTGGTGCTTGCTAGTGGTGGTTATAAATGGTGTGAGTGGTGCTGGCAATAGCAGCATTGATATTGTTCTTGGTGGTCTCGGTGATGATAATGATGGATCATGAGAGAAGAGGTGGTGGTAATTATACTTGGTGGTAATGGTGGTGGCAATCATTGTGAATGGTGGTAATGTTTGTGGTGGTGATGTTTGTGGTGGTGATGTCTGTGGTGGTGATGTTTGTGGTGGTGATGTCTGTGGTGGTGATGTCTGTGGTGGTGATGTTTGTGGTGGTGATGTTTGTTCTGGTGGTGTTTGTGGTGGTAGTAATGTTTGCAGTGATGATGTGATGTTTGTGGTGGTGATGTCTGTGGTGGTAATGTTTATGGTGGTGATGTTTGTGGTGATGTTGTGATGTTTGTTCTGGTGGAGTTTGTGGTAGTGTGATATTTGTGGTTGTAATGTTTATGGTGGTGATGTCTGTGGTGGTGGTGTTTGTGGTGGTGGTGATGTTTGCAGTGATGAAGTGATGTTTGTGGTGGTGGTGATGTTTGTGGTGGTGGAGTTTGTGGTAGTGGTGACATTTGTGGTGGTAGTGATGTTTATGGTGGTGATGTTTGTTCTGGTGGTGATGTTTATGGTGGTGATGTTTGTGGTGGTGATGTTTGTGGTGATGTTGTGATGTTTGTGGTGGTGATGTTTGTGGTAGTGGTGATGTTTGTGGTAGTGATGTTTGTGGTGGTGTTTGTGGTGGTGGTGATGTTTGCAGTGATGATGTGCTGTTTGTAGTGGTGGTTATGGTAGTGGCTTTGGTGGTAGTGATGGTTGTGATAAGAGTGATGGTTGTGTTGTTGTTGTTGTTGTTGTTGTTGTTGTTGTTGTTAGTGGTGGTGGTGGTGGTGGTAATTGTTGTAAGGTGGTAAAGGGATGATATAGTGCTAACAACAGTTCTGACTTAGTGTAATAATGATTTCAGATTCCCTTTTCCTGAGGAATTTTCTTTGGGAAAACAGTTTATACCAATAATTTTTGCATTAATTCTTTGGTCCTGGAAGGAACTAGAGCTTGAGTATGTGTGTGGTAAACTCGTTATTCACAAGCATATAGAATGTAGTGATGCAAATTTCTATGAGACAAGTATGTGGACAGGGGCTCCTGCCATGTCATGACAGATCCACCCTAGGGCTGTGGAGCTAGGCTTCCCAAGGAACATTGCAGTCACTGTCTGGATAGTTGCTGGCTCATGCCTGGAAACAGAGGACCCAGGTGACTCAGGATGTTCAGCACCTCCTCTTGGCTGTAACTTTCTTAGAACTGTTCCTCCAAGTCATCCTGCTCCCCTCCTCTCCTCCACAGGGTCAGATCCCCCTACCATCTGAAGGTTGTCCTCACCTACTCCAACCCCCTCTTCCCTATCTTACCTAGGGGTTTCCCTCAACAACTCCAGGACTACGCCTGTTGAGTTCTGTACTAGAAAACTGGGCAACTGAGTTGAGTGACGCTGCTCTGGTGGGAAAAAAAGATGGTAGAGAAAGCATTCAACAGACAGCTGGCTTCTTTGGTAACATAAAAGCTCTCTCAGGACGATTCCAGGCAGGGCTGTTTTATATGCTTTGAGAAGTCAAGTACACTCTTGGATAATGAAATCCCTGCTGGGGGCTTGAAGGATGGAAAGGAGGACAGCCCGCAGATGGCAGGGAGAACCACCAAAGAAGTTAGGTAAGGAATGGGCGCCTGGAACCACATATTCGATATCCAACTCATGGTCCACATGTTGCAAACACATTTATTTTGCACAACACTCAAAGCTCAGCACAATCAAATTATAAAATGTTTTAAAAATAAATGTCCTAAGTTATTAGTAAATTTTGGTTTTGTGTTGGGCTGCATTCAGAACTGCTCTGGATGTGCCTGGACTAGAGGAATTAAAGTCAATCAAGAAAAAAAGGATACATTGGAAGAACTTAAAGGCAGGCAGACATGGACAGGTTTGCTGATGCAAGAGGTTGGTACCCTCGGAGAGCAGCAGGATGAGAACACTGTGGACCTTGCAGCTCAGCCACAGTAACAACTGGACTGGACTGGTAGATATGTTAGTGTCACAAGAGGTATGATAAGAAGTTGTCTTGTTGCTTTTCATTGTCAACTTGAAACTGCCAAGAATCACCTGGGAAGAGTCTCAGTCATTGAGGGACTGTCCAGGTCAGTTGTAGCCCATGGCTATGGGGAAGTCTTGACAGATGTGGGAGGACCCAGCCCTCTAGGGTGGGTGTCACACCTGGGCAGGTGGTACTAGATTAAATGAGAAAAGTGGCTGAGCACCAACCAGTGGGAACAAGGCAGTAAGCAGCATCCTTCCATGATCTCCATGTCAGTTCAGGTTCCTGCCTTGAGTTCTTGCCCTGATTTTCTGCAGCAATTGCAGTATTACTCGGAATTTAATCAGAAATAAACTATTCTTTTCCAGATAGCTTTTGACCTTGCACTTATCACAGAAACAGTGAAGCAAACTAGAACAGGAGTGGAGCCATCTTGTCTCTCTAGGGGAGAAAGTCAGAGGAAAAGTGGTTGGAGACACCTCTGACAGAAACAGTTGGCTGACAGGAGTGTAGGCCTTGAGGGGATGTTAAAGGCTAAGAGCCGCACTGGTCATGTTTTCCTAGTAGTAATATCCACCAGGGATTTGGAACTGTGGCTCTGGAGCAGAAGACAGACCTCAGGGCAGGTTGTGGAGTTAGAAATAAAGACTTGAATGAGTGACTGCGGGTGTGTGGCTCAAATGAGGAAAACAGAGACTGGAAACACCCATCCTGGTGGCAGGAAGGACAAGAAACAGTCACAAGGAGCGGGGAGACAGAACTGTCTATGACCTTGGTTGAGGTCCACAGATGCAATCCCAAGGCTGGGTCTTGTCCTTTCCTTGTTCCTTTGCAGGATTCCAGCCTGAGGGGTAAAGCTCATGCTGGCCACAAGGGGAACTGGAGACAAGCATCTGGGGACCACAGAAACTCTCCTCTAGGACTATGCCAGAAATAAGTGGTGACATCCTGGCAGAGCTCAGGACTGCTGCGCCTGCCTGCCACAGGGATGGCCTCCCACAGGCTCCTCCTGTGGTCCAGGACACGTTGCTCTCCTGGGGTCAGTGCTGGGGCGGCAGGCAGCAGGCTCCGTGTGAGGTGGTGGAGCTGGCATCTGCCTCTCTGGAGCAGGGACTAGGAAAACAGATGACCTCAGGCAGAAAGCTCTTAGAGTCATTGCTCAGAAAAGAGTGGAAAAGACGAAGCTAAAAATACACGCAGACCCAAATCCCCACCTATCCAGAAAAAAAAAAAAGATGCCAGGCAAAGCTTCCTGCAGACGTGGTCTGTTGCAGGCCCCTGGAGCCTCGGTCAGCAGCCTGCTGATCAAAGGCTTTCATGTTAGCACCTGCCCTTCACGGATGCCTGGCCCCTCCCTGTCCTCAGAGCATCTGGGCACCTTTCTTCCTGGAAGCTATCTGCAGACCTGCCCTGTCCCCACAATGCACCCTGTCTTCTTCCTTTCCAAGATGCAGCTTCTAGATCCCCTGACACCCTTGCCAGACTTTTCTACATGTCAAAGTTGAACCCACTAGATAATTTCTCTTTTCCTTATTTTTAGAGACTTAGATTTATCTCCATTCAGCATATTAGGTTCCTTTTACGAGGGAACAATCCTAGATCCCCTTTTATTCTATCTCCAAAAGGCCCCGATCTAAGATTAGGCTTACTATAAAGATTTAATCAGTGTTCCTAATGAGAAACACGGAGAGGGTTGGTTGAAAGGGTGTGTGTGTGTGTGTGTGTGTGTGCATGTGTGTGTGTGTGTGCATATCTGCTATGTGACACCCACACACCATTGGTGTGAAACTACTAAACCAGAGGAAAGAAAAATGTCTGGGATTCCCGAGCAATTTTTTAGCTTCACAAGATGATCCCAAACACCACCCCCCCCATGCCGTGTCTTGTGTGCTCAGCAGCCCCTTGCTGTACCAAGACTCTACCAGAAGCCTTGGACTGGCTGCTACTGTGGTAGATGACTGATGTGCGCTTCTTAGAATGGAGGTGTGTGGTGGCCGATCGTGTCTTTGCTGCACTGTCTTTTCTCTCTGCCCTTTTCGGTCTCCCCCCTCATCTGCAGCACTCTGAGCTAGGCATGAGCCCTGAACATCAGTGGGCCGTGAAAAGTAGAGGAAAGGGAGGGAATGGCAGATATGGAATGCTGGATATTTGCAAGACTGAGGCAGGAAGATATGGACTTTCAAGACAGCCTGTGCTACATAGTGAATTCCAGGTCAGCCTGGGTTACTTGAGCCTATCCGAAACACAGTAAACAAACAAATCCATAACAGTTCACAACAGAGAGATAGCACAGGGAAGCAAGTGATATGTATATGGAATTTCTGTAAACATTTAGTGTAAACAGGGTACACAAACAGCACAGGGCTGGCAATGTCAGCCTAGCTCAGATTTAGCCAATGGCTATGGCTTTAGGTTTAGAATCATAAACACTGAATCTTTCAATGTGCTGCAGACGCTGCCCTCATAGCGCAGAACAACTCACAGAAACAGGGATGCCCGTGCAGAAGACTGCCAAGACAAGAAAACACCAGGACTCCATGTTAGACCTTCTCCCTCAGGTTAAGGAATGCCAGGCAGCCATGTTGGCTCTTCTTCTCACCTCCCTGCGTCTCAAGGGAGAGCTGCTCTAGTCAGAGCTGGGCATTCCCCTCTCCAGGTTTCACAATGAGTAGACTCACTTAGATGTCACTTTTCTTCCTTGGACTCGTTATTTCCCAGAAGTCTTGCTAGCATCCTGTCTACTCGTATGTCTATGGTGTACCATGACTCTCAGAGGCAGAAGCACTCCTGTCTTTCACAGTGTACCCTTGTCTGGATGAACAAGCCACTCCAAGCCGATAGTCAGACAGGAATGTGAACTCTGACACCAGGGACAGCTCTCCAGGTACCAGGGACTTGGAAGCAAGGAATAGAAAACACCATCCCCTGAGGAGAAAGAGTGGATGCTTAAGAGATTAAGCTGCCATGTTTTCCCTCTGATTTTGTCTCTGTTTATGACTTTATTGGCAGAAAACTTGGGAGAAAAGAGACTGGGAAGGAAGGGTATAGGATTCAGCTCCTAGACCTTCCTAAAGCCTGAGTGTGAGAAATCAGCAAAGATGCTCAGATGCCATCCCCATGTCCTGCCAGATGCATCCAAATCTGTCCACAGGCAGCATCACTATTTGAGAGATGAAGAGAGATGTTCAGGAGTTCAAGGTCATCCTTGACTATATAGTGAGGTCCAGGTCTGCCCATGTGTGTGAGACCTGCCTGAGAAAGAAAGGGGATGCCGTGAAAGGGAAGGAGGAAGAGAGAGAAGGGAGGAATAATGAGAGAGAGAGAGAGAGAGAGAGAGAGAGAGAGAGAGAGAGAGAGAGAGAGAGAGAAAGAAGAGAAAAGGCTGGGGAAGGAGAGAGCAGTTGAAACCTCTCCCCGTGCTCTAACCCAAGGAATTCCTTCTTCTTCTGAAGCCACAGTTTCCTTGAGTGCAGCAAATGGTCCCCAAGGCCAGTGCAACTCCTTATGGGAAGCCACATTAGGACAGATACAACCTCGTGTGTGGGACAGAAGCCATGATTCGAGACCACGGGATATGGTGGGGTTGGGAGAAACAGCTCACATATGTGAACCAACTGGAGGAAAACACAAGTCAGAATTTGATGGAACGCACAAGTTAGTGGATCAGACCAGCGAGGCCTGGCTTGTGGGCTGGAACTCTAGCAGAGATCTGTACTCCCATATGCCCTACAAGCTTCTGCCACAGGCTGAGCAACAAGACAACGTGCACATGGATGTGTGACTATTTTTCAAATCATCGATGTTGCTGTCACAAACGAAACACAAATCCATTTGAACGGGGTCTTGAAAGAAGGCTGCCTTTGTGTGGCTATGTGCTTCCTCAAACAGCGAATCTCAGAAAAAGAACTGCTGTTTGCAGGGAACTAAAATGCTATCTGGGTCTTGATTTTTGCCCCACCTACCACTGGAGGGATGACAAACAGGTAGGGGTAGGTGAGACTGGAGAATTATTGAAGCTGGATGGGAGGTATTGCTGCAGCTTGTGTGCATTTGAAATTTTCCACAATAAAAATGCTTCCCCCACTGAAACAATATAAGGTTCTTATGTGGTCATTCATTGCATTCTTTAACATTTATAAAATGGAGAAATCTTTGTGAGAAGATGCTTACAAAACCATAGAGTAGAGAGAGAAAGCTCCGGTAAAGCCATCTGGAAGAATGGGTCCAGTTCTTCTTCTGGTTTTTAAATAGTGAGATTGTATGTTTCATGTGTGAATGTGGGAAAAATCCTTCCTTCCAGGACTACAGAAAAGAAAAACAGACAAACATAAATGATGATTAGACCTAACTAGAGAAAAATGGTCAGTTTTTATTTTCTCGTTTTGCTGATAATTTTACATACATTAAATTACATTGTATTTATCATTTTGTGCATGTTTACGTGTGTACGGGCACCTGCACAGGCCATGGCACACACGGGAAGACAGAGGACGGTTTTCAGGAGTGGTTTTCTTCTTCACACTGTGGGTCTCAGGGATTGGACTCAAAGCATCAAGCTCAGTGGCAATCTATCTCTCCGGCACATCAATTTATATATTTTTTATTTATTAATTATTTGCTCATTCTGAAACAGGACCTCACTCTAGAGCTCTGACTAGTCTGAATTCACTGTGAATCACAAGCTGGCCTGATCTTGAGGGCCACCTTCCTGTTTCAGAGCCCCCTAGTACTGGGTGTTGGGGGAACATGTAAGCTACACATGCTGGGCTTATTTTCTTTTGTTTTCAAGATATGCATTCTAAATAAACATACCTTTTCTGTTATAGCTTTCAAATATTACCCTCTTAAATCTAAATAATGAAATTGGCTTTACCAAGGATGCACACTATAGGAATCAGGTCCTGTGGGTGAGCTACCTGGGGGCTGCCTTGGAAAGTTACGTCGGATAGCTGCTTGCTACTCAGAAAGACGGGTAGGATTTAAAAACAATGCGTTGGAAAGAAAGATGTTCCAGGCAACCTTTTCTTTTTTTAAAGCCCATCCTGTCTTGAGAGACTGACGTGCCAAAGCAGGGTGAACTTGGGGCCAGGAGCAGAGATTGAGGGTCTGGATGGAGCAGGTCCTGCAGGGCCCATAGGGTTCTCGGAAAAGAGGAGCCTGAATGTCTGGCTAAGAATTGTCCCGAGTATGTGTGTGAGTGTGCACAGGCGTATTAACTGTGGCATTCAGAACAAGGGATAATTGGAAAAACATGACCAATGCCGAGCCACACGCATTTGGGGACATGTGGCTCCGGTTCTCGGATTCTTTGTCGGTCCTTATTTCAAGAAAGCGGGAAGACAAAAGAAGCGTTGAGCGTAACAAAGATTCAGATGTCACCAAGGAGCCAACATGAAGCCAAGAGCACCATTGATCAACAGTCAGTGGTCACCACCCCATGACTAACTCACTGCTGGTCTACATGGAGACAGATGCCAGTCAGACCCCTGCCTCAGCTTTAGAGTTCTCACAGGCTGGGAGAATGGATGCTGGCGCCTTCCCAAGGATTTTCTGGAAGGAAGCAGAAGGGGCGGCAGGGAGCAGAGAGGCCACCTTACAGCAAACCCAAGATGTGTGGGAAACTCCCAGAAACCCCAGCACAAACAGTGGAGAGAGCCTGGGTGACCCCAAGAGGGCGAGAGAGTCACGGTTTCCAGAAGGCAGGGGAGTTTGCGACAGACAACTAACTTTGCACCTCTGTCCCCTTAATGGGAACAAAAACAGAGTCTTTGAGGGTAGAGGTGAGATGGGCACTCAGGCCAGACCTCTACAGGAAGCCCAGACTTTTGGGGCTGAGATGAGACAGGGAACTCCTGCTGACTACATCCAGAGAAGGAGAAGCCATATCCCTTGGAGCAAGGTGCTGGGAGCTCATCTCCAGCCTTGACCTTTGAGCCTTCTTTCTCTGTTGTTCGAGGGATGGAACCCAGGACCTCATGTGTGGAAGGCAAGCAAGCACCCTTTCACTGAGCTGCATCCTAGCCCAGGCTTGCTAACTTGACCCACTAAGGGGTTACCTATGAATGCCTTTGCTCACTGCCACCCTGGGAGACCTTGACTTCACCCCTGGTTGTTGAGCTTTGGAATTTTCAAATGGGATGGAATGTTACCCAACACTGCTTTTTGGTCTTTGCCAGGACAATAAAAGCAAGGCCTTGCTAAGTAGTCTCCACCCCCACCCACTCCCCATGTCCCAGAGTCCTTGGCCTGGCTTACCTCTTCCTAGGAAGCTGGGTGGCAGTGTCTCTCTTTGCTCTTCCAGCCAAGTGCCTTTCTCCCTGTCACTCATCCATAATAAAACTGGACTTTCTCAAAAGTGTTTACCAGCAAACGAGAGAGAAGGTAAAAATCAAAGACCAGCGATGGGGGACACAGTTATTAATGGATTCCAGAACCTATTCATAATCTCGGGTCAAAGCATCCAACCCCGACCTCCCGGGAGTTTGTTTTTTTGTAAGAAGTGCTTGTTTGTTCTTATTTATTGCTGTGGTTCCCATTCTCATTATTACATTCTAAACTCACACCATGTGCCAAGTGAGCACTGGGAAGTGTTATCCTTTATCATTTTATTAGGCTCAATCAATGTGTGCATCTATCATTTTATCACACCCAGAAAGTTTATGTACTTGGAACACAGTTGCTCCTCTGCAGTGTGGCAACACTGGCCTTCAAAGCTAGACTCTGCAGCTTCTAAACCAACTGACTGTGTGCTGCCCTGTTGACTCGGGCCAACAGTGACCCTTTGTGATCTAAGACAGCCAGGTGAGGGTCCAGGTCAAGTTCATATAGCACCTCCAGAAAGTCAATGAGGGACTGTGGAGACAGGCTCAGCAGTGAAGAGCCTGTTGTACAAGCTTTCAGCTCCTCAGCGCCACGTAAAACTAAATAAATAACAGCAGGCAGACCAGCATGCACCTGAAACCCCAGAACCAGAGAAGGGGAGACAGGAATTCCCGAGGCACACTGGTCACCCAGCCTAGCCAAATCAGGTGAACTCCAGGGTGAGTGAGAGACCCTGATTCAATAAGTGAGAAAAACACCTGACACGGCCTCTGGCTTCCATACTTGTACATCCATGTACATCTACCCACAAGAACCTGTACATATCACACACATGCAAGACAGAGCAGACGAACAAGACTGTTTTTATTCCCTGAACGTTTTCCTAATGTCTCTAGGTATGGACACTCACAGTAGCAATCTGTTTCATGGTATATTACCATGTCCAGGCAGCTTTCCTTTGAGGCCTAGGAATATGTTGGTTTATTTTGAAGAAAATAGATGCCACAGGCCACCATGCCTCTCATAAGTAGCAAGCTTTATTGTTGGACTATTTGTGGACACTCAGCCTGTAAATAATGATACAGAGACATTAATTATGAAAGTTCAGCCTGTAGCTTAGGCTTGTTTCTAACTTTGCTCTTACAACTTAAATCAATCCATTTATATTAATCTACATTCTATCACGTAGTGTTGCCTCTGTTCCATCTTGTACCTCCTACTTCCTCTCTGTGTCTTCTGGCTCCTCCCTGGAGTATCTAGATTCATCTCTGTTCTGCTCCCTGCCTGGAATCCTGTCTATAACTCCTGTCTAGCTATTGGTTGTTCAGCTTTTTATTAGACAAACCACAGCAATACCCCTTCACACAGTGCACAGATATCCCACAGCACTCATAGAAACATGTCAGATCATTATAACTCCCTGGATATCTCCCCCATCCCATCTCTCTAAGTGACCATTCTGTGGAAGCATTGACTTGACCATTCCTTAGCTTTATAAATCTTATTTAAAAATAAATTTAGATATTTATGTAAAGTATAAATTTAAAAATACTTTTTAAAATCACATGCTTACATGCTTTTAATTTTTTACATTTTAGCTTTTGATCTTGGAGGATTATAGTTCATGTCTTTCCCGTTCAAAATTCTATCTCCATCTGACCTGTAGTGGATCCTTTCCTTCGTATTTCTGTCATTTGAAACAAGCACAAATGGGGGCTGGCTCAATGGGTAAAGGGCTTGCTATATAAACGTGAGGACCTGACTTAGATCCCCACAACTACCTGAAAACACCAGGTGTGGTGCTACTGCACATCTGTAATCCCATCGCTGGGGACACAGACATGGCCTAGGGACTTTCTGACAGCCAGAAAAGCACAATCAGGCAAGCTCCAGCCAGGTTCTCAAAAACCAAAGTCAAGGGAGCTAGGGTAGGGGCTGGAGAGATGAACCAGTGGTGAAGGGCACTGGCTGCTTGTGCAGAGGACCCTGGTTCCCAGCACCCATGTGGCTCACAGCTGTCTGTAACTGCAGTTCTAGGCAATCTGACATCCTAGTCTGACTTCTGAGGGTATTGTGCATGTGTGGTACAATTACGTGAAGGCAAATGTTCCTACACATAAAATAAGTCTTTATACAGACAGAAGCAGCAGGGAGAACCTCCAATATCAACCTCTGGCCTCCACATGCACACACAGAGGCAGGAACACCCATACTCTTCCTGAACACAAATACACTTTCATACACACACACATACATACCCACATACACTTTCACACACATACACTGACACATATTCATACACTCACACACAAACACACTCACACATACACACACTCACACACACATGCACTCATATATGCATACACACACATGTATTCATATAATCGCATACATACACACTTGCACATATATACACATATACTCATACACACTTGCACATATATACACACTCATACATTCACATACATACACATACACTAACATATACACTTACACATATGATAATACTCACATTGCACAGAAGAAAAATAAAACAAAAACATGTAAATGAATAAGGCATAGTAATGTACACCTGTAAAACCAGCATTTAGGAGGTAAAGACAGTAGTTAACATAAGTTACAGCTATTCTGGGCTACATAGCAAATTCAAGGTCAAGCTGGACTAAAATTGTCTATGCTGTGGAACTATGTTTTTGTACACTGTAAATATTTATCACTGCTATTGGTTTAATAAAATGCTGAGGCCAAGTAGCTAGATAGGAAGTAGAGGTAGGGCAAGCAGACCAGGAGAATTCTGGGAAGCAGAAGAGCAGAACAGCAGAGACAGCAGCAGATGCAGAAGAAGACGAGAATGCTGCTCTGAGAAAAGGTATCAAGCCTTGTGGTTAGTTTAAGTATAAAAGTTAGCAAGTGATATGCCTCAGTCATCAGTCAAACAGCTTACAATCAAAATAAGCCCTTGTGTGATAATTTGGGAGTAAATGCATTCAGGACTGGCAAGGTGGGACTGCGGGTCCAGACCTTAGGGCTAGGTCCCACCAGAAACTTCTTACTACATGTCTAAGTAAATAAATAACAAAGGCATGTGTCAAGAGTTCTGGCTGTATCCTCATCTGCTCTATCTTGAGAATCTCTTAGATTTAGTTTTCTTCTTAAACATCTCAAGAGATATTTTCAACACGGATTTTTCAAACAAATATTAATTTTTATTTATTGTATTGTGCACACACCCATTGCACAGTGTGTTCTTGGAGATCAGAGGACAAGTTGTGAGATTCAGCTGGATTCTACTATGTGGGTCTCAGAGATGGAACTCAGGTTAACAGGTATAGATAATGCCCCTTCACCCACTGAGTCATATTGCTGGTCCTCAGTAGTCATCCTTTGGGGATGGTTATCTGAGCCTATATATTAGTGTGTGTGTGTGTGTGTGTGTGTGTGTGTGTGTGTGTGTGTGTGGTCATTTAAAGGACAATTTGCCTCAAAATAAAAGTCTTAAGTCAAAGTTTTCCATTGTCTTCTAGCTCTGGCTATTGTCCAGGAGGCCATCAACAACTCTTAGACTCTGGACATCATTTACTCTTGCCTCACAGGGAACTAAAGCTGTTCTCCTGCACTTTAAGGTCTACAAAACAAAGTTCAGAAGTGGACAATCAACCAGTAGCTCCCAGGGGCTATGAGTAGGAGATGAAGAATTGTTGTTTTGTGAGTAAAATGTTTCCATTCATGAAAAGGAGGCTGTTCAGGACGGATATAATAAGGGCTGCCTCATGGCACACATCTTCTGGACTTCCCTGAGGTATACATTAAATGCTGGTCCTGATGGTCAGTTTATGTTGTGTGTATTTTCCCACAATAAAAATACAAGGATTCCATTAAATTTTAAAAATGTTACACTTAAATTTTTTTCCATGCCTGAAATGTAGTAGAGAAAGGATTTTCACCCACAAATGAGTCCTTTGCCAGTCTTAAATTTTCCTACAGTTTCCTTCCTCGGTTCCACTTGCCTTTCATCAGGCCTTTTAATCTAAGATTATTTTCCCAATCCTAAGAAACATCCCTGTAAGTTTAGAGAATTTGTTGTTCTCTATTCTTGCATTTTTCTCTTTTTCTGGGATTCTTGTCTACATATTATCACTGTATTTCCTCCTGTACACTTTTCTTCTAAATGTGCCTCCACCTTTTCTGCTACCTTCTCAACTGCTTCCTTCTTCTGACTTTTCTTTCTTTCTTTTTTTTTTCCTTTATTTATTTATTTGCCTTGGTGTTTGCCTGGAACTGGAACTACAGACAGTTGCTAGCTGCCACGTGGGGGAATCGAACCCGGGTCCTCTGGAAGAGCAGAGGGTGCTCTTAACCGCTGAGCCATCTCTCCAGCTCCCTTCTTCTGACTTTTCAATTCACTAATTTGTTCTCCAGCTGTATTCATCTTGCTATTTATGTCTATCATGTTTATTATTCAACTATTATATTTCTTTTGCCAATAATTCTATGTGATGTTTTTAAATTTTTTGTTGTTATTGTTATTTTATAGCAAATATGGTATCCCATGTCTGCAAATGTATTTAGCATATTTTAAATCTCACATTCATCTTTGAAAAACCTCTACAGGGTTTTGCAGTTCAGTTTGGGGTGCCCTTGGAGATGGCAGTGCTCTCTTAGGAGTTTAGTCTTTTAGTCACATGTTCTGAAGGACTCAGGGCACCTCTCTAAGCCTACGTACTGAGGAAGAGGAAGCTATAATGCAGTTTGTGGGACAATGTCTCAAGCATCATACCATAAAGCTACTCTGCAGGTCAGTGTGTGAACAGCTTCACTGGATAGAAACCAGGAGCCAGAGGTTGAATCAGGATCTCACTCAATGTACAGCATTCCCCCTAACTCTGCCTTCCAGAGGGACAATCACTGCCCCTACAAACAGCTGCCCAAAGTCCTCAGCAATTGCCTCAAAAAATCTTCAATAAGAGTCACAAAATGCCTGCCTCTGTGCAGTGTGCAGGAAAAGCAAGACCAGAACTAAAACACACTTTTCCAATTTCAATTCTTTGTTATCATCAGCCACCGCCCTCCCTGGCCTTTACCTCCCCAAACACAACAGTTTGAAGTAACTTTCTGTCTTCCTGCTGACCAAAGCATGCTTGTGTGTGTGTGCGTGCACGCGCGAGCATGCATGCAAGTATATGTGTGATGTCATTGCTTTGTATATTATCAATTTACAATGTTAGGTTCAAGCCCATGACACTGCACATGCTCAGTAAGAGCTCTACCGTGAGCTATACCCCCAGCCTCTTTGCTGTCTTAATTTGCATAACAGATCTGTAAGGCAGCTTGGGCATGTTTCCTTTTTCTTTCAGTGAATTTTTCTTTCATTGTTTACAAGATACTACATTCTTTACTTCCCATGTTGCCGTGACAAAACACCAGACGAAAGCAACATAAATCATTTATTTTGTCTTACGGTTTGAGGGTAAAGTCTACCATGGCAGGGAAGTCGTTGGGCAGAGGTGTGAGGCACCTATTTACACTGTGTCCAGAGCAGGAAACTGGGAGTAATAAATGTTGGTGCTCAGCTCACCTTCTCCTTTTATATTCCACCCATGAAACAGTGCTGCCCACACATAGATGCTGTTCCCACTTAGTTAACCTCATCTAGAAACTTCATCACAGAAATGTCAGGAATCCTGTGGTGGCTCCAGACCCATTCAGATTGACAATCAAAAGTGCCTATTACAGGTGTCTTTAAAGATGCTTCTCAACTTACATCTTGGAACCTGAAAATACAGTGGGTCAGCAACACATTTAATAGACTAATTTACCATCTCATCTTATCAACACATTTTACTTTGCAATCAATATGCCAAATGAAATAATCTTTCCCCCGCAAATCTGGATCTGATTATTTTTCATCTAATGTACGGGTTTGATGAAATCCTGGGAGAGTACTGGCAATATCATGATTTTGACCTTATCTTTCCAGTAAGGCTGATATTTATGGCATTCAGTAGTTAGTGGCTTCTGAAAAAAAAATTGTGGTTTTTTTTTTTTTTAAAGAAGTTTTTGGCTCTTGTTCATATTACTAGTGAGAAATGACCTGTTTTCTATTTGTTGGTAACCTACAAGAAAGCTGTTGAGTATTATATATTTATCTCCTATCTAGCCACCTTAGGGCACCCATCATACTACTTGTATTTACTTTTTGATTATGATTTTCTTGGAGAGATGTATCAGCTAGATGTGTTTTAATTTTAAGTTTATAAGGGCAACTCTTCCTAAGCAAAAGGAAAATGTGTTTTCACTCAAGATAGAAAATTTAGTGAAAACACTAACATCAGAAGTATTTAAATCAGCTTTCTTTATATCTCACATTTGTCTTTGAATGGATTTAATTTCTTTTCAGGCAAATGAAGCTTATTACATAGCTTTCAACTGATAGCCCAAAGGTATAGAGGGTTTTAATTGGTTAGACTGAGGTCACATGTGACTCTTATGCTAAGGAAAGAGAGACATCTAGATCACATGGGTCAAGATTGTAAAGGAATAGATTCTCAAGTAATGTCTATGAACTGACCCAAGACAAGGAGACACTGAAGGGGCAATGGTCATTCAGTCATATGGAGATGGCAACATCATCTGAAAATATGATATTTATGTTCCATCATTCCCTATACATAGCGTCTCAAAGTTTTCCTTTCTATTGCATTGTCAAGTATATTCAGAGCATAGAGTAAAAGTTATTGTAATAATATCCCCCAATTTTAGTGATATTTTACCATTCTGGAAAAATTTTGATACTATTTTCTCAACAAGGGATTCAGGGCAATGATGCAAGACATTTTAAAATCAGGTATCTGGGAAAGCTAATCTATCTCATTACTTTTCCCAGGGTAGCCATGGTGCTAACAGAAAAAATAGGTTCCTAGAGAGGTGAGATACTCAGAGTGCAATGGTTATATAGGTTCTAAGGCTAGACAGTCCACATAGGAAACCATAGCTCTTTGCCACATACCAGACTATACCAGGAACTGGTCTGTAACCCTCATACAAAGAAGTACACATATTCTGGAATGACAGTTCAAAAGGGAAGAATGAGTTGCCTTGCCCATGGATGAGCTTAAAGCTTCAGGGATCATCTGCTTGGTCCTCACCTGCTGCTGTTGTCCAGGTTCATAGCAATCCTAGGTAGACCCAGACTAGAAAAAGATTGCTCACACCACAGTATCCACCAACTACTAGCCCTATGTTCAAACAGCACTATGGACAAAAGCTTAATAAAACTGGAGTTCTTCGAAAATCCATATTCCCTTGATAATCCTCAAAAAAGCTGAATTGTGTTAAATATATTGAGGGAGGGTGGGGAAAAAGCAGTGCCAGTTTCAGTAATGACTGAAGCCAGTGATGGAGGTCTTGGGGTGAGCCATCCTCCTCCTAACATGGAACAGATCCAGACAGCAAGAGTGAGAAAGAGAAAAACAGTCATTCACGTTTTTACACTTACGTTTAAATTTAGTGGTGTGTGTGTGTGTGTGTGTGTGTGTGTGTGTGTGTAAGGACAACTTGTTAGGAGTCGGTTCTCCACCATGTGGGTCTCAGGGGTCAAAAGGTCATCAAGCTTCACAGCAAACATCGTTATCCACTGATCTACTTCCATAACTTCATCATATTTGAATGGATATGTATGTGGTTCCTTTTGTGTTCAATGCAGTCAAGTAACTTTTGACGAAATTCTTTGATCAAGTTTAGAGTATGGGGAAAGAGACAGTCAATAAGAAAATGTTTGTTTGAAGGGGAGAGGAAGAGAGAAGAGAAGAAAGTTTCCAACCATGAGCCATGGAGGGGTCAAGGCTGAGAAGAAGCCACATCAAGAAAACAAAAGAGAGGCTGTAACATGAACAATTTGGGAAGGTATTGACTTGTTTGAGAAATGGGAAGCTCAGTGTAGCGGGAACAGTGGAGAAGACACCTGAGAAACGACTGTAAAAAACAGGACAGAAGCTACTTGTGTGACTCCTCATGAGCCAAGCCAGAGAGAACGTCTGTAGTCCTGTGATGGCATTGAAAATGTTGTAGACAATCGAGCAAACAAGTTGATTTTTTTTTAAAAAAAAATTGCTTTGGCTTTTGAGTACACAGAAGACCAAAGCCTAGAAAACAGGGTGATCAAAGACAAATTTCTGGATGAGAAATTGTAGAAACATGGGCCAGAATTGTGTCAGAAAGATGGCAAAGTAAATTTTAGAAAGAGAATCAACACTACTCATGATGAACACACTGTGGGAAAGAAAGAGAGGGAGAGAATCCATGATCATTCCCATCTTCCACTGGGGGAGGGGTGACTTTTAAAGAGCCTACTTGAGACACACAGAGAGTAAATCTGCATCTCTGCAAACTCCTCCTCCAACACTTGGTCAGCACCCATGGGTAGGTACCCAGGTCTGATGGGGTAAAGTGATGGGGTTGCTATGGCTGACCATACAGGTCTCTCACACAGGAAGGTCTGCAAGACCTCATCATGTTGTTTTAATGGCCCAACTCCACAATAACTGTTCTCCAGATGCCCCACAGAGCCCTGAGAATTTCACCATTGGTTCTCCATATGGACAAGACAACAAGACTGACCCAGGGAGTCTTGGCCTCCACTGAGGAACTGGCTCCTGGTAACCTCTTCCCCCTACGTCAATTCTCTTCCCTTAAATGCTTCCCAGCTTTCCAGATGGTCTCCAGATAGCCTGTACCCTTTCCCCTGGGTGCAGTCTTCATTCCCAGGGTCAGCTCAGCTCTTTGGATCCCTTCATCTTCAGAGAGTCATGAGTCCATCTGTCATCACCTACCCCCTGGAGATCGAAGAGGGCAGAGAGCCAGGCCATTGGGCAGAGCACATCTGCCTGCCTTTAACTTAAGCCCAGCTCTTCTGGTTAGCCTATGGGGGATCCCAGCGGGAAGTCTGTGAAAAATGCAGGAATCACTAGTTTGAGATTTATATCCCATGCATCATATTCTCTACCATCGACCATGTTCTGCTCAGAGGTCCCCTTATTTGGGAAGAGGAAGACTTCCTAGTTCCTAGGAAGACCTAGCTATACTATCTCTTTATTTCCTTGAGTAGACCACAGATGAAGCCCTGGGCACACTGCCCTACCCATGGAATGGCCTCGTGACTTATCTTTCCAACTGAACTAAAGCTATCTACTAAGGCTCTCATTAGACATATGTACCTACTTAACCAAAAGTTATTTATAATTTAATGAGATTAGAAAGTTGAGTTCTTGGCTATTCTAGCTACATTTTAAATGCCTAATAGCCACATGTGGCTAACACTTTCCACATTAGATGGCATAGGTAGGTATTTCCATCATCACAGGCGATGATGGGAGAGTTCTCTTAGGTTTCCAAGTTCTACAATTGGCTGAGGGTTTCTGAAAATGAGAGCGGTTCTTGTTCATGTTGAACCCTTGGCATTCAGTATTGTAACTATGACAAGGAAGATGCTAAATCCGTGGACTGACTGAGTAAATAGAGATTATATTCTGGACATTGTACCAAGAAAGGTACATGGGAAACATCAGGACCAGGAGAAAATAAAATGGCAGAGAAACCTGCTTCCAGTGCCAGCCCCTTCTTCCCAGCTCCCAGCCATGACACCCGGGTTAGTTAGATTTTGTAGTGTTGTGACAAAATATCTGACACAGATGAGCAAGTTAATGGGGAAGAGTCTGCTTTAGCTCACAGTTTCAGAGGTTTCTGTTCATGAAGACAAAATTCCATAGAGCAGAGTGGTCAGGAAGCAGGGTAGAGTCATGACAAGAAGGGGCCCGGCCAACACGCAGCCTCGAGGATGTTCCCAGGGACCTATTTCCTCTATCTCGCCAGGCCCCAACTTCCAACGTTCTACTACTTCCTGGTAGTCTATTCATATTTTTATTCTTTCTTTCACCATCCCCAATGCCCAATAATTGGGGATCTAAATTAGGAGCTTTGCATGTGAGGCAAATGTTCTGCTGCCCAGCCACAGCCCATACCCACAGTCCTCTATTCACATTTTTAGCATGTTAACAAACTATCACTGGGCTGCAGCATTCTTGATTCATTCTCTCTGGCCCTCCAGACACACCCAGAGAGTGCTTTAATCGTCTCCTAGGTGACTCTCAACTAAACCAAGTTGACCATGAAGATCAATTTTTCACTTCTCTGTAACCCAGGCTCCACATTGTCCTTGCAAACCCTGAGAAGGCTGTCCTGTTCAGCCTGCTCTCCACAGTCTGCACAGAACTTTCACCAGATTCAAAATTTCCACGGAGGTCCTCATCAGCAGTGCGATAGTGTAGTTCTTGGGCTGTGCTTTTTATTGATGAGGTTAGTAGACATTATCTAAGGGCCACTGCTTGTTCACAAGGAAAGAGTCACAGATATGGCCCAGTGAGAACTCACAAGCCAGACATCGTCTACCATGACCAACACAGAGCAGATTCCTGATGGAGCTCCGCAACCCCATTTCAATTTCATATGACAGTTTGATTCCCAGGGACCCAGAGGTCCTTGGTCAATGTCTGAGGCACAGTCTGAATGCACTTGGTGATTTGAAAATCTCTCTCTCTCCCTCACCCTCTCTCCCTCCCTCTCACTCCTTCCATTTCAGGATGTTGAGCTGGGAGGATCATCTTTCTTTGTTTGCTGAGACTCTCTGATTCCACACACTGTTTCAGCTCTGCCATTTGAAATATCTTTGTCATTTCAGTGACTTCTGAATTTCTCTACAGTTTTCCCAAGGCTCCTGGAAGTATGGTTCAGCTCTGCCCGTGGGGTCAATGGAACTTCTTTCCCTCCTGGAACCCAGGCAGATCTCAACCGTAGATCTAAACTCATCATGGAATTCCCACCCCTGACATTTATGGTGCCCCAATCATTCACTCAGCCTATGCCCTGGTTTTAGTGACACCATTCCTTAGTTGCAACAATACCATTCTTCTATGGCCTCTAATCCCAAGAAGCCATCTTAGAGAGCTACAGAGAAGACTTCTTGGCCCTGGCTACAGTCGTTCCCACTGTTTCTGTCATTAAGCAAACAGTAGCCAACTGAAACTGAGCTTCCTGTTGCCCTGCCTTCACCTCCAAGTGCTGGGATTGCAGGTGTGTACCACAACATCCCAGTTATGCAGAGCTGGGTCTGAACTCAAGGCCTTTGCATGTCAAACAAACTTCCTACCCACTGAGCCATATCTCCAACCCTAGAAGTCTTTTATGTCATGGTTTAAAGGCTCAACACAGTTGACCTGTTTAGAATATGAGTTACTCCAGGAAGGTCTGTCCTCAGCCAGTGTGTGGGAGGATGCTGGGAGAACTTTCTGATGCCCAAGTCTATCCTAGCGCTTGCCTGTTAGGTTCACCCTTTTGCGTGGAGGCTTGTCTTCCTGTGGCGTTTAGCTTTCAGCAATAGTCTCCCTGCGTGATGGCAGAGCCTTGTTAACAGCAGGTGACACTGTCACTTCTCCCACAGAAGAGAAGAGCGGGAAGACAGTCCCTCACCTCCTCTTCCCTCAGCTGGCACTTCAGGGAGGGGAAGGTCAGCCCCTGTCAGGGAAGAGGAGGGAAGAGCTGGAATTCATCAGAATGCTGTTTTTGCCAGAGTTGCCCTTGAAGTGGAGACGCGAGAAAAACAAACAAACCCATGTCATCTCCCGAGGGCTTTGGAAGAAGTCCCTTTCACAGCCAGGAATGTGACAAGGAGCAGAGTCAGCCAGGAGTCTGTCTGTACTTATCCTCCTCAGACAGCCCTGGAGTGGCTGAGGAATGGGGCCAGGATGGGGCATCTCCTTCCACCCATGTCCCCAAAGAAGGACATTGAGCCATGTGAAGGCGGCACCCAGAAGATGGTAGAAAGGAACAGGGCATCGCAGAGGGTGCATGTATTAAGAAAGAAAGCAGATGAGCTCTTGAGTTCATGGGGTTGTCTATGATGTATGTGGTAATCATCATGCTGGCCATGGATTTAAGAAGAGAACGAGGGTCTATAGTAGAGGTGCACAGCAAAGTGGGTCTCAAGGGGAGACAGAGTTAGAAAGACTTAGGATGAGAGACAGAAAGCTTGAGAGAGATGAGACTGGAAAGGTCAGGGTGGCCTTGAGCATGTCTGGCCCCTGATACCACAAAAGGACTCTGACCAGCCCGAACTGGCCATATGAGCTAAAATGTGTCTTGAGGAACTTAGGACATGTTCCGTTCATGCCTGTCTGCTGCAACCTGGGGCCAGCAGTCAGCTCTGTTCCCTGTATTTTCTCAGCTCATCACAGCTTCCCAGGAGCCAGGGGAGAAGATCAGGAGGGAGATGGGGATCCCCCTCCTCCACTTCTAGCATCCTTTATCACAGGCATGATCTTGAGACCACAGATGGCTCACCAGGTCCTGCTCTTCTCCTTGTCTATCTGAGGCTAAATATGAGATGTCCTTCTTCCCTGGTCCTGTCCTGGCTCCTTGAAGTGTGCTGGAAGTGACTAGCTTAGCCTAACTGGCATGCAGTGCCATTCACTGGCAACTCTCTCATCACCGGTCATATATTCTTCATACTTATTGCTTGACCAAGAAAGTAAACCCGGCCCCATACATTTCAGGTGCCATGGGGGACAAACATAGAACCGTAGTTTCCAGGGTATCCAGAAAGCAAAATAGAGCAGATAAGGGGATTCTAGGATAAAGGCCTCTCAGGAAACACACAGGGAGACAACATCTCCACAAAGTTCACTTCCAGCCCTGCTTCTCCCTGTGAGGGAGTTCTGGGGTGCTCCCAGGTCATGCACTCGCCCCGCTGCTCTGAATACAACTCCAGAGTCGTAGACCCTATGTGATTTATACCCTGAGTACTCCCCAAATAACCACATGCTGAAGCTTGGATCCCGAGGACTGTGTTATGGGGAGATGGAAGGGTGTATCAGGTCACTGGGGGTGTATCTTCAAGGGGGGCTGTGGGATCACGGTCATTTTTCTTACTGGTTGGTCTCCCCTTGCAGCCCTGGGTGAATGGATATTCTCTTTCATGTGCTCCCACCACAGTGTGCTGCCTCGCAGTAGCTGAAAAACAATGGAGCCCGGCTGTAGCTAAAAAACCACTGGGCCAGCTAATCACAGGGGAGAACATTTGAAACAGTGAGCCAAAGCAAACCCTTTCTCGTTACAAGGTGATTATCTCTGGTATTTGTAATAGAAAGCTGACAGCAACATGCCAGGGCCTCCTTCTGCAGCCTGGGCCATGTGCCCACAGTTTGCTAACTGGGCTCTGCACTGAGTCTGGGACTCAGTATCCACCAAGCCTGTTTTCTGCCTAGTGGTTCTCTTAGCATTCACTCAATGCCCAGGCTTCCTAGAGGAGAAACATCTGTAACATGGCCTCAGTTCAGTGGTCAGAGCCCTCTCCCTGATCCCAGACTCCGGGCTACCCTATATCCAATTGTCTGAGCTCTAAATGAGCCCATGTGGACAGGGATCTGAATGTGTCTTGTTTACTGACCTATTCCAAGTTCCTGCAGCCATGTTGCCACAAATAACCGTATTTGTTAAGTATAAGAATGAATACATGAATGGGTACATTAATTAATTAGTTAATCCATAACTAGGGTAACACATAAATAAACGAGTGAAATCATGAATGAATAATGAGTGGATATATGAATCAACATGTGACTGACTGAATGTATGCGTGAATCTATGACTAAATAAATGCATCAATATTTCATTCATGAACACATAAATGAATGAAAATATCAGTGACTACATGAATGGATGAATTCATGAATAACTGTGTGTATAAATGTGCAGAGCCTAAGCCAACAATAAAAGAAATAGAATAAAAAAGGTGTCCATGGATGGATGGGAAACAACCAGACGCCATGGTCAGACACCTGAAGCCTCTCCTTTGTCATTTGCCAGTTTGTAGAGACACTGTCTTTCCAAAAGACCCCAAACAACAGTTTCTCATACCAGGGACCAGCCCAAATCCTGTAGCTCCCTGTGCCATTGACCTGAGTGAGTCTCCCAATCTCTGCCTCTCTTTCTGGGTGCTCACTGCTTATTGCAGCCTTGGGGATGGCCTCCATTTGAGGGCACAGGCTCAATAGCCACATGGCTCACACTGGACTTCACATGGTAGCTTCTCATTCCCCACTCCGGGGAGGATGCTCAGGCATCACCTCCTGGTAGTCATTGCCTGGATGGACCAGCTTCTTAGACCTAATAAACATTGTCAAGAGAGAGAGTTTCTCTAGCCCACCCCCTCCCAGCCAGCAGCCTCTCTATTACCTAGTACTCCTGCTTGCTAGCTTTCCAGACAGTGCAAATTCAAGTCTACTTCCTCCCTCACCATCCAGACACAGGAGGAGGCAATCTCTTATCCATGTATTCCAGACCCTGGGGAGGTTGTGGCCTTGTGTCCTTCATTGCATTCCACAAAGAGCTCTGAAGGGGTGATGGAGAGACTACCAAGGTGGTCCAGGCTCCCGGGAACAGCCAGGTCCCTTCTCCTCAGACCTTCTGAACCTTTACTCTTTATCTGACCTGTGGTTTCCATTTGCTCAAAAGACTGTTGAGCCAAATCTCTGTGTTCCTATCTCCTTTCAAGGCCACTTCATGCTCCTATGGAGCTCAGACAGCCCACACACCCAACGCCTCACCAGGGAAGTGTCTTTCTTGTCTAGCAGCTTCTGCCCACTACCTCATCAAGGTTTCTTCCCATCTATCTAGTCATCTCCCTTCCCTGATTCCTGCCCCAAACGGTGTCCCCTGTCACTTGAAGGCTGTCACCTCCACCCATTCCCTTACGTGTCACTCATGAAGAGACAGTACTAGGAACCAGATCCACACTAAGAGAACTCACAGGTTAGGGGCTGGCCATTCTCTCGAAGGCCCCAGTCCCGGCTTTAGACCATCCTGTCCTAAGCATAGAATGACCTCTGACTGTGGTCTTCTCTGGCCTCATCTGTCCCTGTCCATGACACAAGGCTTTCTAGCCTGCTGCCCAGTGTGGGATGTGAGGCACATGTCTAAGGCCTTTGGGGACCGCATTGTAAGTCGTCCTAGGTCCTTAGTAACTCACTGCTTCAGAATCTTGTCTGTCAAAAGGGTACTCCCCTCCCCCTCTGCTTCCCCTCCCCCCACCTCAGGCTTTGCTCTGGATTCAGGATCCTCCCGAGTGCAGGGATTACAATGTACCAGCACACCTGGATTTCTTCCTTCTTAAAAAAAATCTAATAATGGAGTAAAATCAAAATTCCAGCCCAAGATGCAGTCTAGGTGAGGACAAAGCTGTCCAGTAAGTGTGGGTGGTGGAGTGTAGAAGTTGTTTTTTAGAGTGGAACCCCCTTTAACTTTGATGGAACTCCAGGGGTTACCCCGCCTTACTCCTATACACCCTACATTTCCTCTATATACCCTACACTCCCCCTATGCACTTACATTCGCCCTATGCATCTATGTTCCCCCATGCACCTACATCCCCC
>PVIH01020336.1:0-32770 GCA_004025045.1 Sigmodon hispidus | reverse complement strand
ACCTGTCCTCTGCCCCAGGCCTTGCTGAGAGCTGGGTCTATGTAGAATGACAAGCCAGTGGAGTCTGGTGAAAGCCCAGTCTCATGCAAAGTTGTTCTTGTGAAATTTAGTGACAAAGATCAAGACAAATGGACAGCCCAAAGCTTGGGAATCTGGATGAACCAGAGTAAATTCTAGGATTGTGTAGCCTCACCATCAGCATCCTGAATCCTTTTGCTACTTATACCTGCCTGCTTTAATTCTGCCATTTTGGAAGCTAAGGTTTAGTTGGCTTTAAGCCATTTCTTCTTCTGTTAACCAGTCTGAGTCTTTCATCTGAACTCCTGGCTAAATCTGGCCTTTCTCCCTTTCTTTTTTTAGTTAGGAGAGGTCATGATGAGATGGGTCCCAGAAGGCAGTGGAAGCGGCTTTAGATTTACAGAAAAATTGAGCAGAAAATATCAGATGCTCTGATTACCACCTCTGACTTCCCCATTAGCACTCTGCACTGGTAGGACACAGGTTCTTGCTTTTGAGCCAATACTTTTACCTTACAACTGAAAGTCTGGGCTGGAGGGATGGCTCAGTGGTTAAGAGTGCTGACTGTTCTTTCAGAGGACCGGGGTTCGATTCCCAGCACCCACATGGCAGCTCACAACTGTCTCTCACTCTACTTCTAGAGGATCCAAGAACTTCACACAGATGTATATGCAAGCAAACCACCAATGCACATAAAATAAAAATAAATAACCTTTTAAAAAAAAACCATTAAAAGTCCATGATTTGCATTGGGGTTCAGTCTCAGTGTTGTTCCTTCTACAGGTTGTAACAAGCGTATATTGCCATGCATCCACCACACACCACACAGTATTACACAGAACAGTTTCTTCATCTTTTTTTTTTTTTAAAAAAAACAAAACAAAACTTTATTTTATTTATTTATTTGCCTTGGTGTTTGCCTGGAACTGGAACTACAGACAGTTGTTAGCTGCCATGTGGGTGCTGGGAATCGAACCCGGGTCCTCTGGAAGAACAGACGGTGCTCTTAACCACTGAGCCATCTCTCCAGGCCCCAAGTTTCTTCATCTTAAGAACCCTTTGCCCCACCAACACTTCTCTTCCTTCTTCTCTCTCCTGCAGGACATGTTAACTCTGTCTGTTCTGCTCCCTGATAATCGTGGCTGCAACAGTGCCCTCTCCAGAGCTGGGGGTAAGAAGGAATGGTATGGCAATTAACCTTTATTATCATCCTGACTGGACTTTGAATCACTGAGGAGACACCCTGGGGTGGCCAGGGTCCCACACACTGAATAAAAAGAAAAAAGAGAGGATGTGAGCTGAGCTCTCTCCTCATTAGCGAGGGGGGGGATGGGGGGATATGGATGATCTCCTGTCTCATGCTGCCTTCCCACCATGCTGGACTGGAGTCCCTCCAACTACGAGCTAAAATAAACCCTTCCTGTGGAGGCTTGAATGGAAATGCCCCCCAGAGACTCTGCGTGTGAATGCTCTGCCTATAAGGGCTGGCACCATAGGGGGTGTAGCATTTATGGAGAAAGTGAATTACTGTGGAGGCGGGCTTGGACGTTTTATAAGCTCAAGTCTGGCTGATGTGATAGTTTTTCCTTTTGCTGCCTGTGGATCAAGATAAAGGGTTCTCAGCTCCTTCTCCAGCACCATGTCTGCCTGCACGCCATCATGTCCCGTATACTAATAATGAACTAAATGTCTCAGCTCCAGTGAAATGTTTTCCTTTTAAGAGTTGCTGTGGTCATGGCGTCTCTCTCAGCCGTAGAGATCTTACTATGACCTCTTGAGATACCTTTTACCAGGTATCTTGTCAAGGCAATGGATGCTGTAAGGTTGGAAGGGAGTGATGGGGCTGTGGTCTTCCTTGGTGGCCAACTACCCTCCCCCAATCCCTTCCAGAAAAGAGCCCAACCCCCCATCAATAAAAGTGAAACCCACTATCCTATTCCTTCCTGCCTGCCCTTTGCCTCAGGGATCCCAACAAGGGAGATGACGTAGCGCTCATTTAGAAGGGATAGCCCGTGAACACACAAGTTTTTTACTCCATGGTGACGCATTAGAGCATGTTTATAAATACACACTTTACTATTCTACTAGAACGTCAGTAGACAGCGTGTTTCATTGTTCCAGGGAAGGACATCTGCTAAAAATAAAGTCCGTCAAGATTGCTATGCCTTGTACAATTCTGAGAAAGAGTTTCCACTAACGGAGTCCAGCCCTGTTCCTTCCAAAAACTAACTCTGGTTGTCCCATGTGGATCACAAAGTTATAACCATGTGGACAGGAACAGAGGTGAAACAACAGAGCTTGAAGGGGGGGGTACCTCTCCCCCCACCCAAATATACAGTGGTGAGTGTCAGCATCTTAAGACAGGCTGACTTCTTGGTTGCTCAACTCCTCTACACCCATAAACACAGGAGTATCCTAAGATACCTATTGTCAATGAGTAGGGTGCTGGCCGTGGAGCTGGTCAGGGTCTTGGAGGCCCCTGCCATTAGACTGGAAGATGGAAGGGGTTCCAGGCAGGGTCTGGGACTTCTGCACTTTTGCTGTGCCTTAGTTACTTTTGCTGTTCTATGATAAGCTGCTCTGACAAAATCACCATGAGGGGCCAGGGCTCATTTTTGACTCACATTTTACAGTCCATATTAGTGGGGAAGTCAAGGTGGCAGCAGCTTGCGGCAGCAGCTTGCGGCAGCTGACTGCTTTGCAGATCAAAGGAAGCAGAGGGATGATACAAGATCGCTTTATCCCTTTTATACAGCCTAGGATCCCAGCTCAGAGGGTGGCCCTGATGGGCCAATCTTCTCACCTCAATTAACCTAATCAAGATAATCTTCCCCAGGCACTCCAGATCTCCCCAAGCTGGCCACTGAGGATGACCATCACACTTGGCTCTGTAAGTCAGAGGGGTCACCATCAATAGAATGCTATTGCTCCTTGAATGCTATGCTCTTGCTGGCCTTACACTCATGACATAGTTAACAGTGACCTTAAACTCCTTATCTGAGGGCTGAGATTCCAACCATGAACTGTTAGGATTGTTCTTATCACTCTGGTGGTTGAATATGGCCAAGCACTGTGCAAGCTGAGCTACACTGCAGCCCCCTATTCATTTTTAACAATAGTAGTTTTACTTTGCGAGGATAGTCCGAGAGTGGAAACAGAGAAATTGACCACTACCATAAAGCATTCCAGACTTTAAACGATTGGTATCGACTAGAATATGCCAGACAGATCTCTGTCCTGCATGTAGGTGGCTCAACATGACAGCCCAGGAAGGGGGCCCACGTTCACTGAGACCTTTGGAGAAGGGACTCCTGGGGTTAGTGGAGAAGGTTCAGAGGGTTGATGTGAGCCGTATTGGTGAGATACTTACATGCCCCGTCTCTGCCTGTGTCTCCTTCTCTTCGTCTGGATTTCAAAGAGGGACAATAGAGCTATGCTTCCTGTGTGGCAGGAATGAAGTATCCATCTCCACATTAGGACCAGAGCTAAAATGGGATAGGTTTTATACATTCTAACACGCAAGCCTTTATTTATAGATAATAATGTGATCGTTTTCATTACTCTGTAATAAGATTCTATTCCCCTTAAGAAATGATTCAGGCTGAAAATGGTCCAGTGGGTAAAAGCACTTGCTGCTGAACCTGATGGCCTAAGTTTGATCCCCACACAATAAAGAACTTACAACGGCAGTGACATAAGCCTGAAGATTGTCCTTTGATTCCACATGTGCGTCCCATCAAATAAGTAAATGTAATAAAAATAAACACATAGTCCCTGGGAGCTGGCATAGCTAGTGTCCAACAAGCACGATCTGGCTGTCTCCTGCATCAGGGATGTCGTGAATGGTTTTTCCTTTTAGTAGTCTGTAGATAGAGCCTCCCAAGCATTCTGGGCAGTGACTGAGATCAGAGCAGGTCAGGACCATGGAGACAGACCTGCAGCCATGGCAACGTCAGTCTTTTGTCTGCTCCAGCTGAAATGTTTCAGCCAGTCTATGGGAGTTGTATATATACATAAAAAGAATTTGTCTGGTTTTTGTCTTAGATCCCTGGGGCAGAACGTCTAAACCCTTGGAATTTTCTAAGTGTTAGGACTGTCTTTCGTAGTCAGGGTGAGCCCTGGATCACTCCCAAGTTTATACTAACAAGGTGACTAATGGTGGCCATTCTGTGTGGGCTTGAAGATGATCTATGATAGCCATATTTTCTATTTCAAATGAGTGAGTTTATTAAGCGTTAAGCAAACCAAAGTAAAAAAAAAAATAAATAGAAGAGAGGTAGAGAACAGAGAGACAAATATTAGATAGAAGACATCAAATCAGATGCTCAAAACATCCAGCTTTTGAAAACCAACTCAGGAACTCTCATTAAGACAGTCCACTGCAGGGTCTGGCAGAGTGTGCATTCAGGTGAGGCCTCCTAGGAAAAAAAAAAAAGATATAGGGGCTGGAGAGATGGCTCAGCGGTTAAGAGCACTGTCTGCTCTTCCAGAGGACCGGGTTCGATTCCCAGCATCCACATGGCAGCTAACAACTGTCTGTAGTTCCAGTTCCAGGCAAACACCAAGGCAAATAAATAAATAAAGTTTAAAAAAAAATTAAAGTGAGGGAGACAAAGAAGAAGACAGTGATGAAATAGTGGAATATTTAAAAAATATATATATAGCAGAAATATATAACCATTAAATGGTGCAGACACCCAGCAGAAATTGACTGGTCAAACCCCATTGAGGCAGCCAGCTGGAGTTCCAATAAAGAAAGCCTTGGTCAGAACAGAGGGTCCCCCTGGGTGAGACATCCTAGTAAAAGAACAAACAGGGGCAGAAACAGATGCACCACCAGTTGGGCTTCACTAACATGCAACAGAAACCAAGAAGTTAAGGCTAGATTTCTCTCCATGAATGAGATTCCCACAGCTGCCCTTCAGCTTCCCTTTCCCAGTGAGGGCACTTTTATATCACGAGGCACACCTGTTGGAGGGTTTACTTCTAGCTGCTTTCAAGGGCATAGTGTTTTTACTCTGGGGATGCTTTGTTGTTACTTTCCTGTCACAGAGTTAGGGAGGAAGCCCATTCCAGATTAAGGGTCTGGGATACTGGACATAAACATGCTTGGGTCTAAAGTTGGACAGGGACTCTGATTCTAGAGGCAGTTTATCAGTCAGCTTAAACAGCGCATGATAATTTGCCAATATCACGAACATTAGTGACCCACTCATACCTGTAGGATGACAGTCCCTGATGTGATTACAAGGTTAAGGATTTGAGTCATGTGATGTCAGTGAATGAGCCAGAGAGCCAGAGACAGTGTTTAATCTATCACTCTAAGACCATCAAGCCCCAGTAAAAACTCTGGACAATAGGATCCAGGTGATGTGCTATGGGATAACACCTCTGGTGTGGAAGACTCAGAAACATTGTACTGGGGACCCTCTTAGGCTACACTCTAAGTGGTCTTTAACCTTTCTACTGCTATAAAATTTAATAAGCTTCCCCATGTTGTAGAGACTCCCACCATAAAATTATTTCTCTTGCTACTTCATACTATAATTTTGCTATTGTTATGAATCATAATGTAAATACCTGATAGACAGAATATTTGATTTATAACCCCTGTGAAAAGGTCATTCAACCCAAGAGGGATCGAGACTCACAGATTGAGAAACACTTCTCTAAAGCTCTCTTCTTTTGATTTATCTTTACATATGTCTCTGGTGATATATTTTATATTTAATAAAGTCAGCCTAGAATATCAGAGAACAGAATCACTCACAGTTAAGCTAGCAGGCTGACCAACCCTGCAACCACCCAGGCCCAAGAACCAGGGCTATGAATTGGTCCACCCTAACATCCACCCCATCTATGATCAGCCGAAGCACATGAAGGGGCTGGTCCTGCAGATCCAAGCTCCATGGCACAGGGCAACAACAGGATATCCAAGAGTCCCAGTGAGGACTCATTATCAACAGTGTACCAGAAACCAGAGGCCTCAAACCAGACCAATGACTCAGTGCAATGAACACTTACAAGTAAAGACATATGAACTAAAGGGTGTACTGTTGGGAGCCAAAACCTAACTTAGTCATATTTTATAAGTTAGCTCCTACAGCTAGCCATTTGCCAGCAGTCTATACCCTAGATAGCCATTTACCAGAAGACCACACCCCTTATTGCTTTAAGCTAAACCATGCCTCCAGGCTTTCTCCTTTGACCTTCTCAGAACAGCAAGTGAAACTCTCCAGGCCCTCAACTGATAACAGATAGATTTCCATATCAATTCTACCCTGTCTGTTATTTCTCCTCACAGGCTTACCACCTTCTTTTGCATATCCCACCCCTTTCCTCCCAGCTATCCTGCATGGCAGAGATTCTGTATAAATATTGGCTGAAACAATAAAGCTTCGGGGGACTTGATCAGAGATCTTTGTCTTGTCCTTCCGTTCTTTGTGTTCCTGCCTTCCATTTGTTTATTCCCAGGTTCAGGTCCACGCTGAAGACCCTGCTGGCTGGAGCACTATACTGCGTGAGTCACTGTGTCACAGTGCAGCCCCTTGCTGGAATTTTGTTGTTCATCTTCTTTCTCTTTTTTTTTTTTTTAACAACTTTATTTTATTTATTTGCCTTGGTGTTTGCCTGGAACTGGAACTACAGACAGTTGTTAGCTGCCATGTGGGTGCTGGGAATCGAACCCGGGTCCTCTGGAAGAGCAGACAGTTCTCTTAACCGCTGAGCCATCTCTCCAGCCCCCATCTTCTTTCTCTTAAATTTTACTTCATTTTATTTGGGGAGGGTTGCAGGGGCAGAGGATGGATATGAGGAATGGGAAGATGGGTAGGATCGTGATGCATGGCGTGAAAGCCACAAAGAATCAATAAAAAGTTTTAAAAAATAAAAACAAAACCGAAATCATTCAAAGAACACTTGCTGCTCTTCCACAGGACATGAGTCCGGTTCCCAGCACCCATGTTTGGTAGTTGACAACCATCCCTAATTTTAACTCCAGAAAGATCCAACATCCTCCTTTGGACTCTTTTGAACCAACACAAACATGACATACATTCACAGACACACACATACAGAAACACAGTAAAAATAAATCTTTTTAAAACCCATTGAAATCATATCTGTAATGTGGGTTGGTTTTGGGTTTTTTGTTTGTTTGTTTGATGTATTTATTTATTTATTTTAGTGTTCTAAGAGTTGTTTTAGAAAAGTATAGAACAAAAGATGGTGAGGAGAATATGGAGGCAACTGAGTAGCAGTCCAGAAACTCCAAGATTCTGACTGACATCAGGAGCAATGGTAGTCTTCTGGGGGACTGCATCCTTAAACAGTGGAATCTGCTTTTGCTATTTGTAGCTGGTGTGAGGGTTGCTGCTCAGCTCAGCAGATGTAAAAGCCCAGTAGGAAAGCCCCCCAAGGCTGCCGGAGCATCAGGAGGGCTGGCATGGAAAGAATCTCTGAAAGCAGTGAGCCTCTGAGGACCTCACTTGCCTTTCCAATGGGGACATTCTCCCTCCACTGTAACCTCAGAGAAGCAGGGCTTTGGGTATGCTGTGGGCCATGCTTCCCCAGGCATTAATAGGTATGCATGAGGTAACAAAGAGTTAGGACTTTACTTTACAAATTCCTTCCTGCACTGGATCCCACAGGAGCTTCTATGTCCAAAGCTTAAGAAAGTGGCTTATATGTTATAAACATGCATAACCAGCTATGCAGCCTGTTGGGGGATGCTGCTTTCTTTTTATAATGCTGTGTTGGATAAGCCCAGCTTGCCCCTGCTATGGTTGAACAGACTCAGCTTGCCCCTGCTGTGGTTGGACAGACTCAACTTTCCCCTGCTCTGGTTGAACAGACCCAGCTTGCCCCTTGCTATAGTTGGAGTTTGTCCTCTCAAAAATTCAGAATGAAACTTATTAACCATGAGAACTGAGTTAATAGATGAGACTTTTATGGTGGCACATGACTGTGACCCCAACATTCAAGATGCAAAAGCAAGAGGACCACAGATTATGGCCAATGGGAACTTCATGCAAGCCTAGGATACACAGTGAGGTCTAGAGAACAGTAAAGTGCGTTCAGAGCTGTCCAGGAACAGGTGGAGGTCTTCAATATGACCATGTGAGACACTTGAACTCTCTAACTCCTGGTACACTTCTAAGTCTCTGTCTCTTCTCTTCCTACCTTCCTTCTCCCGCAGATTTTGCTTTCTATCCACTATGTTATGATGTAGTAGGGAAAGAGGCCTTCACTAGCTGCTAATACCTTGATCTTAAGCTTCTCAGAACTAGGAACCAATAACTTTATTTAAAAACAAAACAAAAACAAAAACCCTCTCTGTTTGTTAGAAATGACTTGAGCTGTGGTCTTCTAGTATAGTGCCTTGAAATAGACTTACAACTCCCAACAAATTTTCAGTCCTCCCTCCTCTGCCTCATTCAGTACCCTGCAATGCTGACCTTCATGTCTACCTCATCCAAGGTCCTTTGTTCTGGCTCCCTGGTCAGGTAGAGAGAGGGTCATCTCAGCCTTGGTTCAGAGACGGTAAAAGCTTCATGCAGGTGCTAGCCTGGGATGTTCCACACCATACTCCTTCGAAGTTTCCTATGCCTCTACCTATAATTTTTACTGTTAGGATCTTGGAGAAATCCAACAAAAGACCACCATCCATTGATGCAATCATCAAGAGTGTTTATTATGCTGAGAAAAATACCAACATGCTGGGGCCAACCATTCCACACAAAGGCAAAATGGGAATGACTGTGAGAGGCGCTTTCAGGAGCCTTTTAAGCACAGCCAAGGGCAGTTTCAAGGACTTCTGAAGCTATTTTGAGTTGTTTACCTTCTCCTCTAAATAGCTTTCCAGAGCAATGTATGTTTCTATTCTGGGGAAAACTGTTACACAGCAGCAGGCAATAGAGGACTGAATATGAAAATATATTCTATACATGTACACAGACACCATTAGAAAACTTGTAATTTTGCACATTATATAGGCCTATAATAACAACAGTAATTTTCTCATTTTGTCCAATTAAAAAGAATGTTTCTCAGTTTTTAAACCTTGGGAAATAATTGAATGAGAAAATTCAAGGTTTTCCTCTAGGCCCAACATTTTTTTTAAACTTATTATTAGATTTTGTGTGTGTGTGTGTGTGTGTGTGTGTGTGTGTGTGTGAGAGAGAGAGAGAGAGAGAGAGAGAGAGAGAGAGAGAGAGAGAGAGAGAATACGACACAGCACATATGTCCTGAGGACATTTAGGAGTCGATTCAATCTTTACAACTTTTGGTTCCAGAGATCAAACTCAGGCCACCAGGCCTGACAGCAGGTGCTCTCCCCCCCCCCCCCCCCCCGCCTTGACCCATGAGACATTTCACCAGCTCTAAGCCAGTTTTTGAGCATGAAATCATCTTTGTCTTTCTTGCCCTTATGCCAGGGAAGCTCTGGTTCCAAGAATTAATGGAAACCGGATGATGGAAGGTCTGCCCTGCCAGGCCTCCTGTGTGGTACGTTCCCATCCATCCCCCAGCACCTTCTCACTCTCATTGTTTCTGCTCTGCTCCTGGGAAGGAAAAAGGAAAGGGAAATTTTGGGGCTGGAGAGATGGCTCAGTGGTTAAGAGCAGTGACTGTTCTTCCAGAGGTCCCGGGTTCAATTCTCAGCAACCACATGGCAGCTCACAACTGTCTGTAGTTCCAGTTCCCAGTTCCAGGCAAACACCAAGGCAAATAAAATACATAAAGAAAGAAAGGGAAATTTTAAATCAGTTGCTTAAAACGAAAACCAGCCCAGCAAACAAAAACATGGAAAACATGAAGGAGTACCTCAATTTGATGTGGCCTTCATGAACAGATCTCTGGAGTTTCACACAGGCTTAACCTGAGGCTGTGAGTCTGGTAGCTCTCAATGCTTCACTCCAGAACAGAATTATACAGTGGTAAGTCATAGTTTGGGCTCTGGAATCAAATGAGTATGGGTTCAAATACTGCTATCCCTTACAAATGGAATGATCTTGAAATAAATTACCTAGTCACATTGAATTTTTCTTTGCAATCAGGAAAATCATGACAATATAGCATTAATAGTAATAATAGGGTACTAGAGAGATGGTTCAGTGGTTAAGAGCACTTATGGCCCTTTCACGGGATACAGAGTTGGTATATACAGGGTATGGTACACATACATACATGAGGCAAAACACTCATTCACATAAAATTCTTATTAAAAGAATAATACCTACTTGGTAGAGTTAGCATGAAGATTAGGGGTAGAAAAATTGTACAATATTTGACTCAATGTTTAGAATCTAAAAAGAATCTAATGAGGTAATTATTTTGGGGTTTTGTTACTAAAGCTAATCCCATTGGCTTCTAAGAAGCTTGGCAATCAGAAGTCATTTGGCTGCTTAGCAGAGGACCCTTAAGTGTTAACTGTCACCTCCACACTCTAAAGTCATTGGGGAGGGGAGGCTCTACCATGCCCTGAGAATTTTCTTGATGACGTTACTTGATGCAGGAAGGTCCGTCATAATTTTGGTTGGACCTATTCCCTGGGCAGAGGATCCTGGACTGTATAAAATAGAGAAAGCAAGTTAGCGCTCACATGCATGCCTTCCTCTTTCTCTCTTTCCTGACTACAGCAGCCTTGGCTTCTCAGTGCTGGCCATACACGCGAACTGTGACCTGGAATAAACTCTCCTCCTTTGGGATGCTTCCATCAGGGTACCAACAGGAAAGGAACTAAGAGGGTCCCTCTGCTCTCTCTTCCCCCAGTCAGAGGTTCAGTTATGATGCTGTCATTTAGTGAATGTCTGCCATGTTTCAGAACCTAGAGAAGCTCTTCAGTTCCCTTAGGGAGCTTTGCTGCTAATTCAGTCATGGTAGGAGTCATGTTGTTACTCACAGCTCCCAGTAACCCTGAAAAGTAGGTAGCCCCGCCTCCATTCTAGTAGATTCTTATTCAGTTGTTATTACTAGAGACTGCTTGTGACTGAAAAGAGCCTGTTCTGGAGAGAGAGTCCCATCTAGGGGCTGGGAAGATGACAAGATTCTCTCCAGTCTCATGAGTAGGAAGACATGCCAGCATATCTCCACCTAGAACTCAACTATTTAAACAGAACTTTAGAAATGGAATTCCTTCTGGTGCTCCAGTATCTTGTCAGCACTGGAGCCAATGTCTTGGGCCAAGTGGTGGTGACCAGCTACCTATAACATATTTGCAAGAAAGAGAGGCATTATGGGTGGTGTTTTATGGCTTTAAAAGAGTTTCAACCTGGTGATAACCTGTTTGCAATTTTTTGAGATGTACTTTTACGTAGTCCAGGCTAGCCTTCACTTGCAGCTGAGGGTGACCTTGAAATTCTGATCCTCCTGAGTGCTGGGGTCCTAGGCAGATACCACTAACACTGGCTCCAATATGCTTTTTTCTTTAATAAACCAGGAGCTAGTGTGAGCTGAGATCCACTTCACAGTCCCCAAGTGATACCTCACCTTAGTGCAGGACAGAAATGTCCTGTTGGTGGTTCTTGATACCGAGGAAGTGAAGTAAAACTTTTCTTGCTTCTCTTTTTTAATTTTTATGTTGGTTATTGGTCTGTGTGTCTGGGTTTTGGTTTGGTTTGGGTTTTGCCTACATGTTGTCTGTGCAACACATTTGTGCCTAGTGCCCATGGAGGACAGAGGACAGAGTTGGGTCCTCTGGAACTGGAGTTAAAGATGGTGCTGGAAACTAAACCCAGGTCCTCTAGAAGAGCAGCCAGTGTTCTCAACCACTCTGCAGCCACCTTTCTTATTTCCTACCCTAGTCTCTACCTGCAGGAGGCAAAGTGTAAGTCCTGAAACATAGTAGGTAGTCAATACAAAACAACCAGTATAAATGAAGCTCCACGAGGGAGGAACATGGCAATAGGGGTGTCTGGACTGGAGAGCTGACTCAGTGGTTAAGAGCACCGTCTGCTCTTCCAGAGGACCTGGGTTCGATTCCCAGCACCCACATGGCAGCTAACAACTGTCTGTAATTCCAAGATCTGACATTCTTAAACAGTTATACCTGCAGGCAAAACACCAATTCACATAAAATAAAAATAAATATTTTTTTAAAAAAGAAAATATGGGGGGCTGGAGAGATGGCTCAGCGGTTAAGAGCACCGTCTGCTCTTCCAGAGGACCTGGGTTCAATTCCCAGCACCCACATGGCAGCTAACAACTGTCTGTAGTTCCAGTTCCAGGCAAATAAATAAATAAAAGTGGTTTTTTTAAAAAAAAAAGAAAAGGGGGCTGGAGAGATGGCTCAGCGGTTAAGAGCACCGTCTGCTCTTCCAGAGGACCCGGGTTCGATTCCCAGCACCCACATGGCAGCTAACAACTGTCTGTAGTTCCAGTTCCAGGCAAACACCAAGATAAATAAATAAATAAATAAATAAATAAATAAAATAAACTTAAAAAAAAAAAAAACTTTATAAAAAAAAAAGAAAAGAAAATATGGGTTTCTTAGATTCTTTTTCTGTCTTATGCCCAAGCAATGCCTGTTCAAGGCAGTCAACCTTTCCTCCTGAAACTGAAAAGCCTCCTAGATAAGGCTCCCGTTACACACATGTGCTTTGGTGAGGCCCCTGCTACACACATGTGCTTTGGTGAGGCCCCTGCTACACACATGTGCTTTGGTGAGGCCCCTGCTACACACATGTGCTTTGGTTTAGGGGGTGACTCATAACTTTTACTGAAGGGAGAAAAATGCCCTGAGGCAAGCTGGCGGAGGCTGGCTTTCTGTAACTTGCTTTCACTAGCTTGTCGGGTCCCTGTCCTGCTCTCGAACAGAGCTAGATCTCTTGGGGATGTGGGTGAAAAACACATGCACAAAATTAGAAAAAAAAAGGATGTGTGACTTAGAATTAGGAGATCAGGCTTGCTCACTTCTGTTTTTTGAAGCTCTGGGTGGGTCACTTCTCTCCAGTATTGGTTTGTTTTTCTGTAAATTAGGCCTTATCATCTTCAGGCTGCTGAGAAATTGAAGTAAGAACATGTCAAAGCACCCAGCAAAGTCACAGGCTCACAGAAGGCCTCCTCCAGACACGTGATGCTGTTCATTGAAAGTCCACACTGGGTCTAGACTCCCCCCAAAAGATGGCTGCCCTAGGTCCAGCCATCCAGTGTAAGGGGTTCATGCTAACGAAACAAAAACCACTTGCAGTTATATTATAGGCTATCAGTTAGAAAGCTTAATTTTTTTTTTTTTGAAAATATACTTATTTTCTTTTTTTTTTAACTTCATTTATTTATTTATTTGCCTTGGTGTTTGCCTGGAACTGGAACTACAGACAGTTGTTAGCTGCCATGTGGGTGCTGGGAATCGAACCCGGGTCCTCTGGAAGAGCAGACGGTGCTCTTAACCGAGAAAGCTTAATTTTTAAAAATAACATTTATTTATTTACTTAGTGGAGGGGGATACTGCATGTTGTGGAGACTAATGGACAATTTGCCAGCCAGTTATCTCCTTCTATGATGGGACTCTACAGACATTTAACCCTAGAAGCCACCTCACTGGCCCTTAAACACCTTTTGTAACATTTTTTTTTTAGTGTATGACTACAACTGTTTGTGTACCAGGTGCTGCAGAGTACCTGTGAGGCCAGAGGACAGCTTGCCTGAGCTGGGCCTTTCTTCTTCCAGCATGTGGATCCCAGGGACTGAGCTCACATCTTAGGGGTTGGTGGCAAAAGCCTTTCCTACTCAACTATCTCATTGGCCCTCAACTATCTTTTAGTATTTCTCTCATTTTCACTTGTTTTTACTTTTCGGCTCATGATGGTTTAATATTGATTGCCCACGCAATGAGATTTAGGATCAACCATGTGACAAAACCTCTGTGGGTGACTGTCAGGGGCTTTCCAGAATGGTTTAGAAGGGAAGAGCCACTTGAATGTGGGTGGCACTAGAATGAGCCCCACATTCTCAGATTAGTTAATTGGCTCACTGCTCTGACAAAATACTGACAGAAGAGCTTTTACAAGAGGTTATTTCCCCACATTTCCAGGGCTCAGTTCATCATAGTGAGGAGATCATGATCACGGGAGTCTGAGGCAGCTGGTCCCATGACATCCACAGCCCGGAACCATGAATGCTGGAACTCAGCTCACTTTCTCCCATTCAACGAAGTTTCTTTATGCACTGAACCATCTGGCCAGACCAGACGCTGGCTTTTTAAATGAAAGCTTTGTTGATATAGAAATCACACAATATAAAAGCCACTCTTATCCTTTTTAGTATATTCACAGAATTATTCGACCATTGCCACAGTCTCAGGGCACTTTTTAACCCTCAGGAGAAAAGGCCCACCTTGAAGAGACAGCTGAGAGGCTGCTGCTGTCTCAGACCACTGGAGGTCCGATCCGAACCGATCCGAACACATAACTCACAAAGGTTACTCCAGCTTCAAGAGATCCAGCACCCCTTTCTAGCCTCCATGAGCACCCATGCACACAAAATAAATCTTTTTTAAAAAAAAAAAGGAACCACACACTTTATAAGTCACTCTTTATTTTTCTTTCAAGTGCTAATTTTTAAACTGGTGCTGTGTTGGTTTTGGTTGGCATGAGTGACAGCTGGCCATTCTCCATGCCAGTCCATAGTCTGAACACATCTAACAGAACCAGAATCTTTCAGGTGCAGTGAAAAGTGGCTTGGGAATTGTATCAAGGTAAACTCAGCAGGAGATGCACCCTCACCCAGTCCTCCAGGCACGAGGCAGCTCACCGCTCCTTCTCACCTCGTGCAAAACTTTTTTTTTTTTTTTTGATCCAACATGCCTGCTGGAGCTCTGGCTATCCAGTCCTCTTTCCAGACAGTGAGAATAAGGACAAAGTGAAAGTGGCATGCCATTAGCTTTTAGGAAAAATTGTCAGTGGCTTTAAAAAAACATATTACTAACATCTCATTGACAGGAACTTGTTCATATTGCCATGTCAATGTGCTCAGGTGGCTAGGGAATTTAGCCGTATTTAAATCAGCCACTGTGGATCTCGTTAGTATGTAAAGGGAGACTGGGCATTGGAGCATGTATATTTAAGGAGTATTGCATAGCAAAACACCTGAAATTCTAGTATAAAACAATGAGCCCCCAACTTGCTCTCAGCTTCTTGGTTAGTTGGGAAGCTTTGGATTCAGCAACAGGCTTGATAAGGTTAGATTGAGTTTGAGGTTGGGTATTGTCTGTCCAGCTCTATATTTCCCCCAATCCCAGCACTACTAGCGAGGTCCCCAATAAGCCAATCAAAGACCCATGATGCCTCCAGAAGCCTCTTGAGCAACTCCTTCCCACACTCTGTGAACCAAAGCCAAATGCAGGCCAAGTTAATATCAAGGATGGAAGAGGAACTCTATCCACTTTAATACACAGCTACAGATCAGACAGTGTATCAGTGTCAGTGTGTAAAATATGAACACAGGGAGTGTTGAGCATGGTGCTAACATGATGTATTGTATTACAAAAGATAGTGAACATCGCCAGGTGTCCTAGTTAGCTTCAACTGTCAACCGGTCACCACCTAGAGTCACCTAATAAGGGAGTCTCAACTGAGGGACTGTCCAGATCACATAGGCATGTCTGGGAGAGGGATCCCTGATTATTAATTGATGTGAGAGGGCCCAGCCCATTGTCAATGGCCTAGTTCCTGAGTGGGTGTAGTTAATTAAGCATGAGCCTAGGTGAGGAAAACGGCAAGCATTGTTTCTCCATGGTTTCTGCTTCATGGTCCTGTTTGCAGTCTTGCCCTGCTTTCCCTCAATGATGAAAAGTGTAAGCCAAATACATACTTTCCTCCCCAAGCTGCTTTTGATGAGAGTGGTGTATCACAGTGACAGAAAGGAAGCCAGAAAGGCAGTAAGAATGCAAACAGGCATTCCTCCTCGAAGGTTCCAGGAGCAACTGACTCTTGCTGCTGCTATGATTTCAATGCTGGCCTGACTTCTAGATTAGTCTCCCCTGAAGATCCCTCCCCACTTCAGGACTCAGCTAAGTCCTGCCTCTAACAAAAGCACTTTAAGCCAACAGTCTTTATTTCCTGTTCCTCCAGATACCTGCAGCTTTTTCTTGCCTAGAGATAGGCTTCTCAGACTCCTCAAGTGTGACCAGAACATACTTGTTCTTGCTTCAGTTCTCAATAAAGGCCAGACCTCTTTTCCACCCCTCCCCCACCCTATACCTCCAAACACAAAAGGTTTATCACGTTACCTTCTGTGACAATCTAGTTTAATGATAATTTATGAGACAGTGAGATTCTGGAGAATCAGACCCTTGAACCCTGAAAATGCCGATTTTATGTTTGCTGGATTAAGACAAGTTTATAGAAGCAGATAACTGAATTGCAGCTCAAGCTTGAGAACGTGAGTTTCCATCCCCAGGACCTACATAAAAAGCTAGACCCGAGGGCTAGAGAGAAGGCTCAGTAGTTAAGAGCACTGACTGTTCTTGCAGAGAACCCAGCTTCAATTCCTCAAAGGAACCCAGGCTCACAACCCTCTATAACTCCAAATCCATGGGATCTGATGTCTTTTTATGCCCCTGGCCCTGGCATTGCACACACACAGGTGCAGACGTAGCACTAAAACACATAAAATAATAATTTAAAAAACAGACCTGAGTATGACTATAATTCTATCACTAGAGAGGCAGAGACAAGCAGATCCCTGGAACTTGCTTCCCAGCCACCTGGCCTGGCAAAATTGGTGAGTTCCCTCCAAGTTAGTGAGAACTCAGAAGATGGGGAGCAACTGAAGATGTATGTTTTGTCTGGCTTACAAAAGCACCTGCATGCATACACACACACACACACACACACACACACACACACACAAAACAAAACTGGGTTTTACAACAGCAGAAGTTCAAAATTCAGTGAATAGCTTAGCTTCCCCAAAGGGTGACTTTTTCATAGTTGCATCCCCAGTAAGTCACCTTGCTAAATGGTAATTACTTGAGCTTCAGGCAAATTTCTGAAAGGTTTAGGTCAACCTTTTTGAAATAACTAACCTTCAGAGTACTTCACGGGTGCCATTTGCCTTAGTCCATGTCTGTTAGTGACTCTGTTCCTCCTGTGACAAAACTATCAGTTAGTCCATTGTCCAACAATAACACAATAAAACAATACTGTTCAGTTCCTATCAGTGGAATGGAGCTTTGGACATTCAGTGCTGGTCTCCCTGAGACTCCGTAAACACTCTCCCAAACATGCTCTGAAACCTGTTTCCCAGGTGATTCCAGACCCAGGCAAATAGATGAGGATTAACCTGAGAACAGTTCACCTGGAAAGCTAAACAAGGTCTTGGCTACAGCCCAAAGTGAGCACCAACTGGAAAAATGACTGAGCAGCTAGCCATTCAGTGGCCACCTCTCCCTCACCAGAGCCACCCACTCCCACACAGGTGACTTAAATGGTCTTTTCGTAGCTTAGGGATTCAAACTGTTCCAAAAGTCTCTTACATCTTTACAGAAACAGGCACACACACAAAATGAGCCTTGGGTTTCTTTTTGAAAAAGTAAATCGTACAGCCAGACATGGCGGTGCATGCCTTTAATCCCAGCCCTCTGATTCGGAGGCAGGAGATTCTCTGTGAGTTTCAGGCCAGCCTGACCTATGTAATAAATTTCAGGACAGTCAGGAAAAACCCTATCTCAAAAAAGAAAGAAAGAAAGAGAGAAAGAAGGAAAGAAAGGAAGAAAGAAAAAGAAAAGAAGAAAAAATAGTAAATTATCATTTGACAACTTCACACATGTAAGAAAATGTATCTTGGACATATCCAGTCTCAGCTCCTAATTCCCCTCCCCTTGGGCGTTCCCAACTTGATCTCCCCCCCCATCAGCCTCCCCTCACTTATTTTCTCATTGTTCACTGACTCTAACTTATGCTGGCTGTTGAAATGTTGGCTGCTCTGGTTGGCTTGATCTTCTACAGATAAACCATAGCTGCCTGAGGCCATGAGTGTAAGGGCTTCACCTCATCTAGAAGACAGGGCCTCCCTATCCTTTGTCTTCTTCATTCTTTCCTCCTTTCCTTTGCAATGTTCCCAGAGCCTTAGAGCTTTAGGTTGATAGAGATGTCCTACTTAGGCCTGAGCACAGCACTTCTTCTCAGAACATTGACCTTTTAGAGTCTCCATGTTACTGCTGACTATTGCAGAAAGAAGCTTCTGGCCAAGGTTGAGGGAACACACAGACACACAGACACCCCCCACACACACACACATGGTTTATTGAAATGATATATAGGCTGAACTCCAGATATTCTAACAATGGCTGCCTGTAGACAGACAGAAAGTCCAAAAATCTAGTAGCTGCTCAGTCCACAAGGCTGAATGTCTCAGCTGGTCTTCAGTATATGATGGAATCCCAAAGAAGTAGGCTCCAAAGCCAGTGGAGGAATAGATGTGCGAGCAAGTAAGGACAAGCCCACAAAAAAAGAAAAGAAAAGAAAACCCTCCTTCCAAGTCCATATATACTTTCAGCAGAAGGTGTGACTCACATTAAAGGTGTGTCTTCCCACCTCAAGATCCAGATCAAAGGCATGTGTCTTCCTGCTTCAAAGGTCTGGAACTAGATGTAGATTCACCCACTTCAAACTAAGCAAACATAATCTCTCACAGGTGTGTTCTCCCTTTCTGGATTATAGTTTATTATAGTCAAATTGTCAACCAAGAATAGCTATCACCAGTTCACCCCTTGTCAATATGACATGACTATATCTCTTTATGCTATGATTAATTTCCAAATAAAGACAATAACCAGGTCACAATAATGCCTAAATATGACATTTCTATCCCATGGACAATTGAAAATGCATTACAAATTTTGTATCTAACATCATATAACTATCTCTTGTACAACTGCAAAGGCATTATACATTTAGGAGAGGTGGTCCCTTGAGGAACATTCTTTTAGTGTCTTAAATTTAAATATGACAACCACTGATAGTCTCTTTTTTTTAACTTTATTTATTTATTTGTTTATTTGCCTTGGTGTTTGCCTGGAACTGGAACTACAGACAGTTGTTAGCTGCCATGTGGGTGCTGGGAATCGAACCCAGGTCCTCTGGGAGAGCAGACAGTGCTCTTAACCGCTGAGCCATCTCTCCAGCCCCCAACTGATATTCTCTTAATTGATGTTACATCACATGATGAAGAAATTGAGGAAAGAAAACACAAATATCTGTATGGATGCATTCTTAACAAAATACAGCATAAACTCTAATACTCTGCAGCTGGTCATGTGGCCTTAGCTAGTATTTATAACTACCTTCCTCTACAATGTATTCTCTATTTCCTCCACTCTCATCAAGAAGCTCAGCAGGTCTTGGCTCCTTTCCCAGAGGAGTGACCCATGCCTTCATTCCTGATGGCTTTGTGTCATCCTGGTTTAGATTATTGTAGTGGGGCTGGAGAGATGGCTCAGAGGTTAAGAGCACTGTCTGCTCTTCCAGAGGACCCGGGTTCGATTCCCAGCACCCACATGGCAGCTAACAACTGTCTGTAGTTCCAGTTCCAGGTAAACACCAAGGCAAATAAATAAATAAAGTTTAAAAAAAAAAAAAAAAATTAAAAAAAAAAAAAAAAAAGATTATTGTAGTTTCCCATTGACTTAAATCACAGGGCATTGTGGAACCAAGAGATGCCCTAAAGGATCTCCTACTTACCTCTATTGTGGGAAGCAATTCAATTTCCCTGTAATAATCTGGATCAATCACCCCTCTGAAAACTGTTATTCCTTTCTTAGTCTGTTGATTAAGTGCATCAGAAGCCCAGAATAGCTAGGGGGAAGTCGGAGCTTCTGGTTCAATAAAATGTTTACCGTGGCTCCTAGCAGGAGCAATTCCTGCTCTGGAACCAAAACTTCTAGACAGGCAGAACTTAAGATCATGGGAACAGGAAGCAAGAATTTTACTAGACGTGATAGTGAGTGATACTATTCCCCTTTTACACTGTGACTCCTGGGCCCATGGATCCTGGCCAAGGGAGAAACTGTGTCATATATTCAGTGCTGATTCAAAGCATATACTGCTTTCTGGAGAACCATGTCTCAGTCCTTCAGGATGCTGTCACCTAAATGACACTGTAAATAGTCTTCAAAAAGGCCATTCCATCTTGCTATCAAGCCAGTTGCTTCAGAATGGTGGGGAACACAGTAGGACCAGTGGATTCCATGATAGTGGGTCCTGTTGTAGAATATTATCTTAAGATGTGTTATATTTATTTATTCTATGGGATATTTGTTTTAATGATATAAAGAGGTACTGTATTTTTTTATGTTACATTTGTTTAACTCTGTAAAGCTGTGTTACTTTGCTTGTTTAAAGCACTTTTTTTTGGTCTAATAAAGATCTTAATGGCCGGGGCTGGAGAGATGGCTCAGCGGTTAACAGCACCGTCTGCTCTTCCAGAGGACCCGGGTTCGATTCCCAGCACCCTCATGGCAGCTAACAACTGTCTGTAGTTCCAGTTCCAGGCAAACAAATAAATAAGTAAAGTTTTAAAAAAAAAAAAAAAAGATCTTAATGGCCAATAGGAAGGCAGAAAAAAGAATAGATGGGACTGGCAGGCAGAAAGAATAAATAGAAGGAGAAAAATAGAGAAAAGGCAATCAAGGAACAAAAGCAAGGAGAGGAGGATGCTAGGGGCCAAGCACCCAGCCATGCAAACAACCACAGAGTAAGAATGGACATAAGATATACAGAAGTGAGAAAAGGGAAAGATCCCAGAAGCAAAAGGTAGATGGGTCAATTTAAGTTAGGAAAAGCTGGCTAGAAATAAGCCAAGCTAAAGATCAGACATTTATAAGTAATAATAAGTCTCTATGTGTAATTATTTGGGAGCTGGGTGGCAGGACACTAAAAAGAACAAAGAATCAAAAGAGAAAGAGTAAGCAGCCAACAACGGGGTTCGCTGTCACACTTCTCTAGCTGTGAAGTGGCTTCCTTGGTCAGAAGCAGTGCTGTGTGGAATTCTATGACATTCTGTAAGTCCATGGATAATGGTTTCAGCAGAAGCATTACATGCAGGAAAGGCAAATCCATATTTGGAATGAATATCTACTCCAGTAAGAACAGAGCATTGTATTTTCCATGAAGAAAGGGGATCCACTGTCAAGTTGCCACCAGGTTGCTGGCTGGTCACCCCAGGGAATGGTGTCATATCTTGGGCTCAGTATTGGTCTCTGTTGTTGGCAGATCTGGCACTCAGCAGCACCTGTAGCAGCCAGGTCAGCCTTGCTGAGTGGAAATCCATGTTGTTGAGCCCATGTGTAACCCCCATCTCTGCCACCATGGCCACTTGTTTATGGACAGACTGAGCTATGTAAGATGGCTGGGGAAAGAGGCTGACTGTCCACAGAATGGGTCATCCTATCTACTTGATTACTGAACTCCTCCTCAGCTCAAGTCATCCTTCATTGAGCATTCACGGGGACACAGGTATCTTTACACCCTTTGTCTGTTTGGAGAGATCTATCCACATACTCCTTCCCCAGATGTCTTTCTCAATTTTCCAGTCATACTTTTTCTAAGTTCTGGACATCAAGTCAATCCATTATCTACCAGTGAATTATTGCACATTGGCCATTTCTCCTTCCAAACAAACTGTGTGACCATGTGTTCTGCCCAAAGTTCTGCCCACTGTGAGATTTCCCTTTAGCAGTATCTTTCAGGGTTGTCCCAGAAAGGGGATGTGATGCTGCAGCTGTCCATTTCTGGGTGGTACCTGCATAATGACCAGAACCATCAGTAAACCAGGCCCTAGTCTTCTCTTCCTCAATCAACTATCATAGGGCACAATCCATGAGGCTATGGGTGCATGCTTGGCAGCAGATGGCATTGTAACTGGAGTAGAAACCATCAGCAATGGAGCAGCTTCTTCCTGTAACTTGGTTGTACCTTCAGGACCTGCTCCAGACGAATTATAATATGCCACTTCCATTTGATAATTGGTGGCTGTTGTACATGTTCTACTATATGCCTTACTGGATCAGAACACTCAGCTCATGATGGGCAGTTCAGGTCACATGGTAACTTTGTGGTCATTGTTGAATATTCAGTTTCCACTAAGGGTAGATAGCAGGCAGCTGCTTTGTAAGCTTTGTAAGCTGCCTTTCAAAGGGAGAACTGTTGTCTGTAGATAATGGCAGAGCCTTGCTCCAAAATCCCCATGGTCTTTTCTGTGATTCACTTATAGGGGCCTGCCAAAGGCTCCAAACAGCATCTCCATCTGCCACTGACACCTCAAGTACCAAAGGGCCTGCTGGATCATATGGTCCAAGTGGTAGAGCAGCCTGCACGGCAACCTGGACCTGCTGAAGAGCGGTCTCCTGCTCCAGGCCCCACACAATGCTAGCAGTTTTCTGAGTCGCTTGGTATATGGGTAAAGTAACACACCCAAGTGGGGAATGTGCTGTCTCTAGAATCCAAATGAGCCTATTAAATGATGTGCTTCTTTCTTGGTGATAGAAGGGACCAGATGCAACTTGTTCTTCACTTTGAAAAAATATCCATGTATGTCCCACACCACCTGACTCCTAAGAATTTCACTGAGGTGGGAAGCCCTGGAATTTTGGCTGGATTTATCTCCCATCCTCTGAAGCCTGTGTGTACTACCAATGAGTTCAAAGTGATTGCTACCTCCTGCTCACTTGGTCCAATCAGCATTATGTTGTTAATATAGTGTACTAATATGACATTTTGTGGAAGAGACAATTAAGATCCCTTCTGAATTATGACACAGAGTTGATATATCTTTGAGGTTAATCTGTAAAGGTATACTGCTGATATCGACAACTGGAGGCAAATTGTTTTCCTTAAGCAAAGTCCTTAAGTACAAGTATCAAAAAAAAAAAAAAAAGCATTTGCTAAATCAATAGCTGCATACCAAGAGATACGTTAATTTGCTCAAGTAAGGACACCATACTTGGTGCAGCTACCATTGGAGTCATTGCCTCACTGAGTTTTTTGACAGGCAACTATTATTCAACATGATCCATCTGTTTTCCGCACTGGCAAATAGGAGTTAAAAGGGGAGGTGGCAAGACATCCTTCTAGTCCTTGATGGTAGAACTAATTTCTGAAATTCCTCCTGGAATGTCATACTGTTCTGACTCACTAATTTCTTTGGCAGAGGCCACTCTAAGGCTTCCATTTAGCCTTTCCAACCTTAGTAGCCCTCATTCCACAGATCAGGGACCCCGTGAGAATTCTGTCATCTTCTAAGTCTGTCTATCCCAATTTCACATTCTGGAACTAGAGAAACAACCACAGGATGAGTTTGGAAGCCCACTGGACCTACTGGAGGTCAGCCTTCGGCTAAAACTCCATTAATCGCCTGATCTCCATAAGCCCTTACTTTAAGTGGAGGCCATATTGTTTCTTGGGATCTCCCAGAATCCGTGTTAATTCAGAACTGGTATCCAACAGACCCTGGAAAGTCGGATTGTTTGTTTTCCACCAGAGTACAGTTGCCCTTGTGAAAGGCCATGGGTCCCTCTGTGAAAGGGCTAGAGAGAGGCTAACAGTTAAAGAAAACCTTCCCTCAGGGGACCTTGCTTTCCCATCATTGAAGGGTTTCTGGGTCTGTAAACTGGCTCAAGTCTGGAAATTGATTGACCCGCCAAGATCGCCTTTTTCCTATGATCCAACTTAGGAGAGCCTGGGTGACTCCAAGGCAGCTTTATCACCCAAAAGCTCATCAAGCATGAATGAGGTCTCTACAAAGTTCTATCCCCAGAGCTCTCTTCCAGGCGGCTCAGCCAGTCAGTCTCCTCTCCCAGAGATTCTAACTGCTCAGATAATGCTGGGGTCGGGGAGGTCTTGTGATCTTGTAACTTTCTGAGTTTCCTAAGCCTATGAAGTTGAGCGAGTGTCCGTTCTCCCACCAGCTAAGAGGAAAACAGCAACAGAGGGAACCGGAAATGACAGAAAAGATGTGAAAGCTGTGGAGATTCAGTTGCTGTCCAATATGGGGTGGGGTGAGGTGGGGTGGGGAGGTGTTACCTTTTGGACAATGGGGCCAAAGGGCTAGATCTTTGTTCCATTTCCCCTCTCACATCCATTTTCCCAGCTTAGTCCTACGCATAGAACACACAGGACCTGGCTCACTCTGTTGCACTGCCCAAGACCCACAGATTCTAAGAAGCCTTTTGGCATGTCTGAGTCCAAGTGTTCCCAGTGGCAGACTGGACTGAATATCAGCAGCACAGCCCCAGGACCTGAATCCCTGCGTCGTTCTTCCTTTAGAGGGCTCCTGAGCCCATTTCCGCTGCTCTGTTTCCTCAGTCCAAAGGGGCTGGAGTGCTGGAGGGGCAGGAGATGGGAGCCCAGCAGAGGTGCTGACATAATTGGAATGTTCCTCTGCCTTCTACAACACATTCTGAGAATTTTTGCCTGAAGTTATCACTGAAGAGAGAAAACTTAGCTCAAGAAACCCCATTTTGCATTCTAGTAGCTATTTTATAAAAAAGGTAAAATAAAGTTTAGTTTCACATTTCTGACGGGGGTGAGGGGTGGGAGGGGGCTGCCCAGTTCTGGGAGAAGAATAGTTATGCCTGATCAGTCCTGGGAAAAGAACATGTCCTAAAAGAATAGACCTACCAGGGGGCTTCCCCAGTTATGAGAGAAGAATAGCTTCCTACCTGCTCAGCTCTGGGAGAGGAATAGATTTTTGTTTGTTCAGTTCTGGGAAAAACCAGCTACCCCAGGTAGGGTCCATCCAGGTGGGATTCAAAGATACTCTGGGGCAGAAAGACCCTAAGCATGAGCTAAAAAGTAGCACATCAGCATCCTGTCTCCAAGCAACCAACTTTGCGGTAACTTTTGCCTATAAAAGATCCCTTATGGGGCTGGAGAGATGGCTCAGCGGTTAAGAGCACCGTCTGCTCTTCCAGAGGACCCGGTTCGATTCCCAGCACCCACATGGCAGCTAGCAGCTGTCTGTAGTTCCAGTTCCAGGCAAACACCAAGGCAAATAAATAAATAAAAAGTGAAAAAAAAATTCCTTATAACCAAAGACAGTAGCTACTTCTTGCCCTGTTATCACAGAAGCTTGAAGTATGCTCCCTGCCTGGCTTGTATTGTGCTGCCAATAAACCTTGCTGTTTGCATTCCAGACATCTCTGGCTTTGGTGGTCTCTCTGGGGGTCGAGCTTTGGACATAACACTCACGGCAATTGTTCCAATGTCCTTTGAGCCCCAGTCAAAAGACACAGGACAATGGTGAGTTAGAATCTATAGATACAAGCAGAGTGAACACTGTGTAGAGCTGACTCTTCCTGCATTAGTCAGAGTAACAGAACATATAGAATGAACACACCCAAACACACACACACACACACACACACACACACACACACACACACACACACGATCTATTAGAATGACTTAAAGGCTGCAGTCCAGGTTAATCCGACAATAGATGCCTGTAAACAGAAAGTTCAGGGCTGAAGAGATGGCTCAGAGGTTAAGAGCACTGATTACTGTTCCAGAGGTCCTGAGTTCAATTCCCAGCAACCACATGGTATATCTAATAAAGTTAACCTGAAAATCAGAGAACAGAGCCACCCACAGATTTAGCCATAAAGGTTAGGAAATGGTGACCCACACCTTTAATCCTAGCACTGGGGAGCAGAGGCAGAGATCCATCTGGATCTCTGAGTTCAAGACTAAACAGGGCCAGTCGGTGGTGGCACACACCTTTAAGCCCAGTACTTGGGATCTCTGACCTATGCTCCCAGTACTTAGGAAACACTTAGGCCTTTAATCCTAGCATTAGGAAAGTTGAGCCAGGAAGTGAGAAAGCTGGCCAGAGAAAGAAAGATAAGGCAGGAGGAGACAGGAGTTCAATCTTTTGCCTGCATCCCCCCCCCTTCCCTTTTGGCTGAGGACTCAGAGGCATTCAGTCTGAGGATTTGTGTAGACAGGCCTGAGGAGTTGGCTGGGTAAGAAGTGGCTGTGGCTTGCCCCTCTGTCTCTCTGATATTTTCAGCTTTTCCCCAATATCTAGCTTCAGGCTTTTATTCTAAGACCGAGTAGAATTCATGCAATATGGGGCCTTGCCAATACTTCAATAGCTACAGAGAAGCAATGGTGTACTACAGGGCACTGTTGCCCTCCTGGCCTATCCTGAGACCAAGGGCTCCTGGAGCAGGATGTGTGTTAGTAAGCAAGCCCTGTGCTGTTGTCTCTGCCAGGAAGTGTGAAAAGTTCCTCTAGTCTGCAGTGATTGCTTTGTTTGATGTTCCCTGGGACCGACCTAAGTCATGAGTTTCCCCAACATCCTCTACTGGTTAAATTCATTTGGCACAGAGCAAAGAAAAACATTTCAGATGCTTCAAAGGAACCTTATTATTATTATTATTATTATTATTATTATTATTATTGACTATGTGTGTCTGTGGGATGGGCATCTGATGTGTGTGCCAGTGAATCCCTTGGTACTGGAGTTACATGGAGTTATGAGCTACCAATGTGATGCCAGGTCCTCCAGCAGAGCAGAAAATGCTCTTAACTACTAAGCATCTCTCCAGCAAACCCTCCCATTTTATAAAGATTTTGTTCTTATAAAATTTTAGGATATCCTTCCTTCTCAGAATGCAGAGCAGGAAGCCACCTAAGCCTGGACGGTCTGTGGCTGGCAGCTCTGGCTTCCTGTGATATTCATTCCTTTGTCGCACTAACTGCTGGTGCCATAAAGTCAGCTGTTCATAGCCTCAGCCCAAGAGTTGAGGAGTTGGCCAAGCAAGATCCCTTCACTGTTTTCTCTTCTTGGTCTCATTTATTATATTCATCTCAACACCTTTATAACAAACATACACATATACACACAGCCACATCCACCTACTACATTGTGGCGTGTACCACAGATGTATATACACCCTCCAAATCATCCCACTCACACATAAATAACACACACACACTATTTTTTGAAACATGAATAGAATGGGCACCAGACTGTATTCTTAATCAGTCTAGAATATTTCCCAAGCCTTGGGTCAAAGGGAAATGTCACTGTGGAGAGGAGAGCTGACCTATGGTCTCCTTATCTCACCATGAGTAATTTGCTATTTCTAGCCAAAGATGCTGTTTTCAGCAACTAGCCACAAATCTGTCTTCCCTGTCATTGAACCCATTCCTGCTCTGTGTCATTTCACCAGTGACTACTGTCTTCAGTCAGTCAGGAAGGTTGTTAGGAAAATAAACGTGTACATCACCAGAATACAACAACTTAAGAAAAACATAAAATAAAAAACTTTGCTGTCCCAAGCCCCTTGGAGGGCACCTACCCTGCTGTTGGACCTCCCCAGGATTCCAGCAACTAGAGTGTTAATTACTGTAGAGGTGGTGATGGGGTGAGCTAACAGTGCAGAGTGGCCTTTCATTGATAAATTCCTCCTGCGGTGCTGAATGAAGGATGTACTGATGCAGCTGAGGATGCAGCAGCAGCAGCAGCAGCAGCAGCACAATGGGTGTGCTGGGAATTAAACTTGGGTCCTCTGGAAGAGCAGCAACTTCTCTTAGCCATCTTTCTAGTCACAAGAAAGGAATCATTTTAAATATAATGATCCTTATTTTAAGTATAGTTTTCTTTCAAAAGAAGGAAATTTATCATATTTTTCAAAAGAAAAATTTATTATATACATTATTTATTTATGTATTTAATTGTTTGTGTATACATGTGGGTATATTGTGCCTCAGCACATGTGTGGGCACATGGGTAGAGGTCAGTGGGAAACTTGCAGCATTTGGGTCTCTTTCTACCACGTGGGACCCAGAGCTAGATCTCAGATTGTCATGTCTGGTGGCAAATGTCTTTCTCTGCTGAGCCATCTCCCCATCCCAAATCCTTTTCTAGTGATGGAGACTTCATCATCAGACCTAATAGCTACAAGTTAGAACAGAAAGAACTTCACGGAGAAGTGGAGGATGAGGAAGAGCAAGCTACATTATGTGCATGTATGGAATTCACACCAAATTGGTAAAACTATTATACTAAAAATGTACAAATTAAAAAATAGAAGAAAGAAAAGAAAGGAGAGCAGGCACACCAGGATTGGGAGTCTAGGTCTGAGAGATGTGCCAACAATTCCCCATCCAAGCCTGCAGCTCTCATAAAGCATCAATAAAGACTTACAAAAATGAATATTCAATGTTAGCAAGATGTGAACACAGATTCAGTAACAAAAAATGTGGCAGGAGCTGGAGAGATGGCTCAGTGGTTTAAGAACACTGACTGTTCTTCTGGGCTTTTTCTATTCTCTTACTTCTATAAATCTTATCCTTCCTCCATGGCTTGCTGTGTAGACGGGATGCTGGCCCCTGGAGTCCTTCTCCTCTTCTGGCTACTTTTTCTTCCCAGATTTCTCCATCTCTGGATTATTCTCTCTGCCTGACAGCCCCGCCCATCCTTTCTCCTGCCTCTCTATTGCCTCTCAGTTCTTTATTAGACCATCAGGTATTTTAGACATGCAAAGTAACCCAGCTTCACAGAGTTCAACAAATGCAGCATGAACAAAAGCAAAACATCTTAAAATGTTATTCTACAACACTCCACTCTGCACAGGGACAGTCTGGAAGGATTGATCAAATGTTAAGGGAAACATTTGATTAATATGCCAAATAAGCACTGCTTTTTTCTTTATGCTCTCTGTATTACTCAAGGTTGCATCTTTAAATTTTATTATTATTATTATTATTATTATTATTATTATTATTATTATTAGCTAATGTTGGTGGCACACACATGGTGCAGCACACATGTGGCAGTGAGAAGACAGATTCCAGGAGGTGCTTCTTGCTTTCTGCTGACTTCCAGGGTCAAACCCAGCCTGACAGGCTTTCCATACACACAAGCAGTTTTATCTTCTGGGATATCTCATCAGTCCTGAACTTGCATTATTAATGTCATAATAAAAATCCAGTTTTTTCCTCTTTATTTTTGGTTTCTTGTTTGTTTGTTTGTTGAGACAGGGTCGCTCTATGTAGCCCTGGCTGAACCAGAGCTCACAATGTAGATCAGACTGGCCTCAAATTCAGAGTCTCTGCCTCCCAAGTGTTGAAGGTGTTTAAAGGTGTAAGCCATCATGCTTGGTCCCTGCCTTTAATTTCTTGGTGTATGTGCATGTGTGTGGTGTGTGTATTCATGTTTGTGTGTACACATATGTGTATGGGTGTGTGTGTACATGCATGTAAAGGCTAACTCTTATGTTAGGTCTCTTCTTCTTCAGTCACTTTCCATTTGATTTTTTGAGACAGCATCTCTCACTGAGCCTGGAGCTTGCTGATTGACTCTACTGGCTAGCAAGCCCCAGGGATCCTCTTATCTGCCTCCCCAGCACCAGGGTTGTAATGACTCTAAGCTTTGTTCTTGGCTGCACCCTGGGATTAAACTCAAGCCTCATGCTGGCCATCTCATTTTTGTTTTGTTTTTAGCAGAGTGTCTTTGTACAGCCCTGGCTGTCCTAGAACTAGCTCTGTAGACCAATAGAGCCTCAAATTCACAAAGCTCCACCTGCCTCTGCCTCTGCAGTGCTCAATTTAAAAGCATGCACCATCACCATCTGCATCATCTCCTAATCCTCCACCTTTAAAAAAAATAGATCTTTTTATTTTAAAAGTTTTAGATTTACAGAAAATACATTTTCTTTTTGGATGTGCTGATGATTGAATCCTGGCCCTTGCATGTACTAGGCAAATGCTCTACAACTGAGCTACAGCCTCAGCCTTTTGGAAACCGTACAGAATGCCACACCCAGTTTCCTCTGCTTTTTACATCTTTCCTAATAAGGTACATTCTGCCAGTGAAGAAACCATATTGATACCTTACCACTTAGATGATGCTTTATCCAGGTTTCTGTTTTCTTTCTTTCTTTCTTTCTTTTTTTAAAAACACTTTTATTTATTTATTTGCCTTGGTGTTTGCCTGGAACTGGAACTACAGACAGTTGTTAGCTGCCATGTGGGTGCTGGGAATCGAACCCGGGTCCTCTGGAAGAGCAGAAGGTGCTCTTAACCACTGAGTCATCTCTCCAGCCCCCAGGTTTCTGTTTTCTAACGTCCTTTGTTCTGAGAGTCCATCCAGGACATGGAGTCACATCTGCTCCTGGTTCTTGTCTTTGTTTCTTTGTCTGATATGACCTTAACAGTTTGAAGAACACTGGCTTGTAGTTCATCCCTCTGCTGGGATAGTACTGTATTTTTCTCACACTGTGGTCTGTTTCCTCTCTTATATTCCAGGTTGATTTTACTAAATATAAAATATATCACCACAGCCTCCTGGCCAGACAGAATCCCTCCAAGAAGCCCTGGATTCTCTGGATTAGAAAATGGCATTAGAAACTGGGACCTAAACTGAGAGGTATTGACACATGCCTTTAATTTCACTACTCAGGAGACAGAGGCCAGCCTGATCTCCAGGACAACAAGGGCTACCCTGTCTCTCAAAAAAAAAAAAAAAAAAAAGAAGAAGAAGAAAGAGAGAGAGAGAGAGAGAGAGAGAGAGAGAGAGAGAGAGAGAGAGGAAAGGAATCCAAGATCTATGTATTTTGGTATTTTGGTGTATGTATATGAATGAAGTTACAAAGCCAGCTTTATTCTGATGAAACAAAACCAGGCAGTGTGCCTTACTGGCAAAAATAGGAGCCTCTGAGTGGAGGCTGAGAAGGAATGGGCACTGCCCTTGGGAACAGAATGTAGATAGATCATAGGAGCCTCACAGAGCAAGGAGAGGACCCTGACCCCGTCTCTGCCCTCTCCAAGAGTGGAGCTAGAATTCTCTCTCCCACCATGGGACACTGACAATGACCATGGGACAGGGTAGAATTGGTTGTGAATGTGTTTGTGTATAGACGTGTGTGGAAGCCAGAGGCCAGCACCGTGTCTCTTCCTTGCAAGCTCTCCACATTACTTTTTGAGACAAGGCTTCTCATTAGCCTGGAGCTTCCTTCTTAGGTTAGGCTCGCTGGCCAGCAAGTGTCATGAACTCACCTGTTTCTCCATCTGCACACCCTCACCACTGTCTACTGATCCCATTCCTGGTCAGTTTTGTGAGATTCCTCAAGTCAAACAACAGTGCAAAGTTTTCAAAAATTTTGTCTTCTTTTTTTCTTTTTCTGTTTGTCAAGTAATTTTTCACTCATCTATCCACAGAAAGAGAAGCCCTGATAAGAAGACATCACAGACTGGAAGAATAGGGTCTACACTGCAGGCCTGGGGAGGGATCCAGGAGCACTTTCTACCACAGCCTGAGTCACAGAGCTGGAAAGTAAATGTCAACCCTGTGATCACGTCTCTAGATTTTTCAAAAGTCAGCAAGACACTTACCATGTCCCCTCTGTCACAGTGTGACTTGAAACTCCAGAGTCAAACTGGATTTAGAACTTAAAATTACATTTATTTAAAAATGACATCATACTTGCCTTTGCTCTCAATACTTTATTTCAGCCTTTGATCCAAATCAGCAAAGGCCTGGAGCAAAGAAGGAGATGAATAAGCGCTGCCTTCCTGATCTCACACTCAGAAGCGCACATGCCAGAAGCAAGAGCAGCCCAGAGCTTTCTGTGCTAAGCTAAAACACATTTTTAAAAAGAAAGGGCTCAAGAAGCTGGGAATGTTTATTCTTCTTCAGGTCGATATAATCCAAATAGTTTGTTAGCCTACCTGCACTCCAGATCTCCTGGGGAGATTTGAGAAGAATGAGTTTGCTTGACTTGGCATGTGGACATTTTAGATAAGACAGTTATCAGGCTGGTGCCTGTCCTGTGTGCTGTGGAATGTTCAGAAGTGACCCCACCCTACTCATTAGATGTTAGTCATAACTCCTTCTCAACTAACCAAAAATATCTCCAGACATTGACAACTGACTGTACCTTTCAGGAAAGGGAGAGGAAAGATATCTACAGTTGAGAACCATAGAGAACGTCAGATCGTCTATATCCACCATGAGAGTGCTCTGCTTCTCTGTTGCTGTGATGAAACACTCTGACAAAAGGAAGCTTGGAGAGGAAATGGTTTATTTCAGCTTCCTCTTCCGGGTTACAGTCCATCACTGAATGAAGTCAGGGCTTACCACTCATCCATTCACTGTGCTCTCTACTAGTTTTTTTATATAGATCAAAGACCAGGCCCTCATGCCTCGGGACCCACAGTGGGCTGGGCCAACCCATATCAATTATTAATCTAGGAAATTCCTTATAGAATTGGCCATAGGTCAATCTTATTGGACAGTTCTTCACTTAAGGTTTCCTCTTCCCAAGTAACTCTGGGTTGTACCAAGTTGATAAGAAAAATTAACCAGGACAAAGGGAAGCAAATTTTATAGGGAGCTATAACTATCTTATATAAAAGATATCTATCGGGGCTGGAGAGATGGCTCAGTGGTTAAGAGCACCCTCTGCTCTTCCAGAGGACCAGAGTTCAATTCCCAGCACCCACATGGCAGCTAACAACTGTCTGTAGTTCCAGTTCCAGGCAAACACCAAGGCAAATAAATAAATAAATAAACAAAGTTTAAAAAAAAAAAAAAAGAAACGCTCTTTCTTAGCTCAAGAATTTAGATCCCAAAACCTTGAATAACCCTATCAAAAAATGGGGTTCAGATCTAAAAAGGGAATTCTCAGCAGAGGAACTACGAATGGCTGAAAGGCACCTGAAAAAGTGCTCTTCATCTTTAGCCATCAGAGAAATGCAAATCAAAACAACTTTGAGATACCACCTAACACCTGTTAGATTGGCTAAGA
>PVIH01020335.1:22332-32871 GCA_004025045.1 Sigmodon hispidus | reverse complement strand
CCTGCCCTAGATTCCCCTAGGCATTTTACCAAAGAAGCGCATCAAGCACTACAGCTGGTGGAAGATAGATTAAGACAAGCATGTTTGATGCGAGTACAAGAGAATCAGAAGTTGTTGCTATGTATATTGCCCACCTTTAGACAACCCACAGGGGTGCTGTGGCAACAAGGACCTGTGTTATGGATACACCCTAAGATTTCCCCAAATAAGAGCATCGAGCATTATCCCACAGCTGTTGCTGAGTTGGCCCAGCAGGGTCTTCAACAGGCTCTACAGTTTTTTGGTCTGCTCCCGGAGAGCATCGTGGTGCCTTTCACTGCAGTGCAAATTTCTGTGCTGTGTGCCACCATTAATGACTGGGCTATACTCCGATGCTCCTTCCCTGGTGAATTAGACAACCACTATCCACAACACCCATTAATGACTTTCTTTAAGGAGCATCCTGTTGTTTTCCCAAAGGTGACGGCTACAGAACCTATTCCTGGTGCAATTAATGTGTTTACAGATGGCTCTAAGACCGGAGTAGGGGCATACATGGCCCAAGGCCAATCACCGGTCCAATGTCAATTTGCTCCAGGAACCCCTCAAATAACAGAACTGCAAATAGTATTAGAGGTTTTTAAAACCTTTTCTTGTGCATTTAATTTGATTTCTGATTCAGTTTATGTTGTTAATGCCTTGAAAATTCTTGAGGTGGCAGGTCCTATAAAGTCTTTCAGTTCAGTTGCAGGTTTATTCTCTCAGTTACAGGATCTTATTAGGAACCGTTCTAAGAAGTTTTTCCCCCAATACATTAGAGCCCATACTGGCTTGCCTGGGCCTCTGAGCAAAGGCAATACCCTAGTGGATGCCGCCACACGGCAAGAATGGATATTTACTGCCACACCCATTATGCAAGCCACAGAATTTCATCAGTTATACCATGTTAACGCCAGAACTTTACGAAGTAAATTTCAGCTTTCTAGGCAAGCGGCTAGGCAAATAGTTTTGGACTGTTCACATTGTGTGGAGTTTCAGCATTCCCCGTCATTGGGAATTAACCCCCGGGGTTTGCTTCCTCTTAAAGTTTGGCAAATGGATGTGACGCATTTTTCTGAATTCGGCAACCTCAAATATGTGCACGTATCAGTTGACACCTGTTCTGGTATTATCCATGCCACTGCCCTAAATGGAGAGAAAGGGCGTAATGTTATCGCTCACTGCCTTGAGGCATGGGCAGCCTGGGGAAAACCAATGCAGCTTAAGACTGATAATGGCCCAGGATATACTGGATGTCAATTTACAGCCTTTTGTGCACAGATGGGAGTGCAGTTGATCCATGGCCTGCCCTATAACCCCCAAGGGCAAGGCATAGCGGAAAGAGCTCACCGCACACTCAAGGAGTGCCTTATTAAACAGAGAGGGGGAATAGGCCATGGCCGTACCCCAAAGGAAAGACTTTCCCTAGCTCTATTCACTCTTAATTTTTTAAATTTGGGTGCTCAGGGTGCTGTAGCAGCAGACCGGCATGCCAATCCAGGCACTATGCAGAAAGGACTGGTGAAGTGGAAAGACATCCTCACAGGCCGCTGGTGCGGCCCGGACCCTGTTTTAACATGGGCGAGAGGGTCTGTTTGTGTTTTCCCCCAGGATAGAAATGATCCAGTTTGGGTACCGGAGCGTCTGACCAGGAAGATTCAATCGGAAAAGGTAAATGAGGCCGGGGAGCAAGCAGATGATGCAGAAGCTCCTGTTGCTGGCCCTGATGGTGCAGATAAGTGCTTGCCATAATCGCAGCCATTTCATTGGCTGCCATAGGAGCCACGAGCCATGCCGTGCAGACTGCACAGACTTTGAATGCGGTCTCGGCTAAGGTGGTACAGGCTCTAGACATACAAAAGAATCTGATTGCCCAGTTAAAAAAGGGCTTGATGGTTATTAGTCAAAGGATCGACCTGGTCCAAGAGTGGATTGATACTCTTTGGCAGCTGGCCTAGCTTGGCTGTGTATGGAAGTTTTCAGAATTACGTGGGACTAGTGTACAATATCAGAACCTTATTCATGCTGCAAATCTGTCTAAACAGTTGTCAAGTTATTTTTTTTAGGAAACTGGATTGGTGAATTCGAGAACTTGACGGCCCAGCTGAGAGTGACCATGGTGATCGTGAATTCTACCGAAGTGGATGCCGGACCTGGCAGAAGGACTGGCGTCCTGGTTCTCCACCGCTGTGGATCACCAGAAAGAGTGGGCGGGAATGGGAGCTCTGGCGAGCCTGATGGTGCTGATATTCCGAGTTTGCCTGTGGTGCATTTGCCATGTTAGGTTCCTTCAGTGTCGTGATGCAGCCATGGTTGTCCAAGCATTTTCAGCCATTGGAGTCGGTCAGTCCCCCTAAGTTTGTTTGGCCTCCTTAAAGGAGAAGCCTTAAGAATGTTTTGCAGGATGCGAGGCTTAGCACTGCACATGAGTACTCTGGCTTATGGGAGCTCATGAGGAGTATGTCTGGTTGCACGCAGGTTGACACCCAACTACCTGCCTCTGTGAAAAGGGTGTCGGACGGGTCAGGGATTGTCTGGGTGGATGACACCTGGAGCGATACCTGTACATGTTCCTTTTGTGCTTCAGAGACTAGACCTCTGCTTCTGCCTGCTTTTTTTTCTTAATAAAGAAGGGGGATCTGTAGGGAGCTGCGCTGTACCACGCCCTAAAGGTGGCGCTGGTTTCCGCCTTCCACCTTTTCTGAAGGTGAGTGCTCTTGGGAGTAAGCAACTCCTTATTGGCTGTAGGCGAGGATGGTGGCTTGCTTCCGGCGCCTGGGGACCTATGGGCAATGTCTACGTGGCTTATCAGGATTGGAAGCCCAGAGGGTATTTAGCCACGAGCGGACTTCCCCCCGGGGTCGTTCGTCATATGTCTGAGAGTGAGAGTGAGTGAGTGAGTGAGAGAGTGAGTGAGTGAGAGACAATAAGATAATTAAAGGCCCGAATAAACTGCAAAGGGAAGGATCCGGTGTTGCGTGTTCCTTGCTGGCGAGGTGGCGCGCGACAGTCTAAAACATTAATATAAATTTCTACAAGTCTTAAAGGAAAGCAAAGGAAATCCACTGCTGATAAAGCACATACATGTTGCACAATCTTGATAGATGCTGAATTACTGGGCCCTGCCCTAAACCTACAAAATTAGAAACTAAGAAAGTAGGTCCAGACATTTGTGTTTGCAAAGCTGTCTAGGGGGGACTATGATACATAAAATGTTTGAGTGCCACTAACTTAAACAATGTGCTTCAGAATACAAGTGCAGGAAATACAGAACAGCACTGTTTGCAAAGGTTAAAAAAAAATAGGGGGGGAGGGAATAAGACTAGAAAGGGTTAAGTAATCATGATGTTTTCACTCAATAGAAGATTCTATGGAAGCTCAAATAAATGAATGAAAGTGTCTTAGTCTATTTAATGCTGCAATTATAGAACATCTAAGACAAGGTAACTTGTAAAGAACAGACTTTTCTCACTCACAGTCTGGAAGCTGGGAAGACAGAACCTATGCAGTACCTGGTATGGGTCTTCTGATTGCTTCTTCACACAGCTCAAGAAAGAAACCCACTTCTACAAGCTCTCTTTTTCTATAACAGTATCAATTCATTGATAAGGACTGAAGAGTATTAGGGCAACAAAATATCCTGCATTCTATAGTAATATTCTTGGAATTGAAGCCTTTCTACCCTAGAAGGAAGTTGCTTAAGAATCATGAGGTTTAAAAAAAAAAAAATCACGAAGTAAACAAATCTCAGGAAGTCCCTAAAACATATTAGATTCACAAGTCCCACCTCTGAGGTTATATAAGCAGTAAGGACTGCTGAAGATAACAGATTCTGGCCTGTCAAGATGCCTGAAGGCTTTGCAGAGCACTTTAGGACTAAGTTATTTTGCTTTGGCATCCAGGCTGGGGTGAGTTTTCTGGTAATGCAGCCGCCTTTGGGACAACCATGCTTCTGTAAGTAAGCCCTCACTTATACTCATGCCAGTAACTAACTATAATACAATCATTGGTTTGACAAGTTGGATTTTTGTAGAATTATTTTTTTAATCTCTCATTGGTTCCATATCTGGGGTGATCAGAAATTTGTTTGTACCCCACTACAAAAAGCCTCACACAACACTCCCTTTCCCCCAAACGTGGATGGTACCTACCTCCACATGTACACTAACCCAAGCATACATGAACATGCTCCCTCACTGCAGTTTCCAACTGGAGACTACAGAAAAACAGATTCCAACTTACATAAAATCTACTTTGATTTCTTCATTCCAGCACGGATGAGATCCGCTTGCAGTGTTGGTTTGATATACAGTACGTTGAAAAGAAACCTCTACGAAAGGGTGCACAATATCCTGAAATATAGAGCAAAGAATGACTAGATTTTTGTAATATATTACATGATGCAGAAAAGCAAAAAGTTAGGAGATTATTTGGCAACTGGTTTCCTTGTTTAGTCATTAATGAACATATATTGGTCTTATTCTATGCCAGGTAATCTTCGAAGATTCAAAGACAAACAGAATTTTTCCTTAAAAATCTAAAAGCTTTCCAGGGAAAAATAAACAGACAAGCAAATAAGTAGCATTAAATGCGAGCAATGTATCAAGAGAGCCGGTTTGCTGCTGTGGGTTTCAGGACAGGGTTTCAGTGTGTTTCTGAGGTGAGAACTCGATGAACATAACAGAAAATTCTGCTTGAGCTCAGGCTTTGCTATGCTTGTCTAGCTAAGAGCATGGAGATGGGTGGAGGCCATTCCCAGCCAAGGAAACAATTACTGGAAGCCCAGACAACATGGCTGTGTAGTGGACAGATGTGAGAATGGCTGGCAGAAAAAGACCATCAGAGATTCTGTGTGAGTGAGGAGCTTATACGATGTTCTATAGGGCCTGAGAGCAGAGAATGAGATAATATGAACTGCATTAATAAATAATACTTTTATCTTGTTAAAGAAAAATAACTGAAATCTGAATAATGTGGACATGAAGAGACTATTTGGGAGCCAGGTGCAACTGAGAATAGTCAGCCAATACCAAACTTTCTTAGATGTTAAATACCTCATTTAAGAAGTCATTCGAGGCTGTGGATTTGATAGCTTCTTGATGTCTGTGTTGAGACATGGATGATCTGAAGTAAGTAGGCGTACCCAAAGTTCTTTAGGAAAAACAACATTGAGACGTAGTTTTACAATCAGTGCTGGTAAACATGAGGATTACCCTGGTGGGTTTTACAGAGTTTTTTTGTTTGTTTGTTCATTTTGCTGTTGTTGTTTTTTGGTTGTATCATGTTGGCAGCCATCACTGTGTAGAAAGATGTGTAAAGATGTATGTAGAAAGAGAGATATAACTGCATGTAGGTTTATATAGCTGTGTAGAAGTAGTGTGTGGAGAATGTAACTGTGGAGAAGTATGTAGTTGTGTGGAGACAAAAAAAATTTCAGAGAGAAATTTTAAAGATGAAGTAAAAGAGAAAGTTACCATCAGAAAGTATATGTTTTCTTATTTTCCCCTCAGATAGGAAAGTCTAGCCCTCACTGGTTTTAGCTTAGCCTGGGGGCAGTGTTTTTTTCTAGAGGCATCATAACACATTGGTAATCATCCTGCTCTAGAGAAGCAGTTCTTCACCACTGAGTACAAGCTAGATCTAGTCTGTTGTAAAAAGATCACTGGTTTTCAGCACTAAGGGAACAGTGACCCAACTTGTATTTGTGGAATACAGCCTTCCTACTTTTTTTCCCTTTTTTTGGGGGGGGGCAGTATTAGAATATTTTCTTCTGCAGAATGATGGATATAGAAAATGATAACAATTGTATGTTCTTTCTTTACAAACAGTCATTAAGATGTGCATTGGTTGTGGAAATAATTATTTGTGTCAAGAAAATAAGGTTGTAGTTTGTAAAACAAAGTAAAAACCCTTAAAAAGGTTTTAAATATAAATTAACAGCTGGTAAGAAAAATGTCTGTTTTTCCCAGATAGAATCTATGAGTTGTACTAAGCTGAAAAAAGCAAGCAGAGCACATATGTGATAAACATGGAAGAGGGAATACCTGACATTTCTGGATCATTTTAGTAGTAACATTCATACTTATCAATCATTCTTGGCCCTTAATATCGAGGATACACATAATGAAATGGTACTCAATACTCAAATGGTATTCACAAGTTCTTAATTTGAACAGCCTTTGGTAGGTAATGTCTATTTTGGTCCCCCAAAATACAAATAAAATGTACCTGGTGCACACAGGAAAGATGAGGTTATACCACTGTGACTGTGGATGAAATATTGGCAGCAGAAACTTCAAAAACTCACAGTAGGGAACAGGAAGAAGAAAAACTGACTTGGTGACATGAAAGGTGCTCACGTGGCAAACATATACAAAATATATCCAAAGCACACACTAAGGCAACATTGGGAATTTCACACCTCTGAAAGGTTTTCCTTTGGTTTGGGAAGTTTGTTTAGGGCCAGGGCTTTGAGCATGTTATGCAAACATTCTCTCTCTGTGCTACTACAGAAACTTTTAATATAGGACTTTGAGAATAGTTTGACTATCCAAGTAAGAAGTTAAAAGCTCATTTATTTTATGCATGTGATTTGCATATATAAGTGTATGTATGCATATGCATGTAGCAGACCCTAAACCTACAGCATTGCATGTGTTAGTCAAGTGCTCTATTACTGAGCTACTTCTCCAGGCATTATGCACTGAGACATTACTGAAATACAAAGTTTCACAGGTGAAGTAATGAGGATGTTTAGAGTATTTAAGAGGATTTGCAGCTGCAGACATTGGAGCCTATCATCTTACCTGTGAGGTAATTTTTCTCTGGTAGGAATGTTGTAGGCCCTGAGGATCCTGACCAGAATCTTGATATCTCCATCAGAGACAGTCTGTGCTGTGACTTTTCTTCTTTCTTTCCTCTCAGGCTTTAACTTCCTCCGGGGCTCAATGAACTTACAAATTGCATCTGTCAATTGGCTAAAGAATAAAACTGATTAGCTTCATATACACAAAATAAAACTGTCTTAAATATACTAATGTTTAGCATAGCTTCTAATAAGACCATTATTCTGAACTGTAATGTGTCCATTATGGAAGGGGACAGAGTTCTTTTTAACCCAAAGTAAAAAATCATTTCCTGAGCTTACAAAAGAAATAGTGCTAGGTCCCCTTAGGCTCGGTGGGCATTTGCTGACATGCTCCAAAAAGAAGCCAAAAACAGCAAGATACAGCTATAAAACATTTGTTTTTCGCCACGATTATTATTACTTTTAGAAGCAAGCACTCAAAATGACTGACTATCCCAGTGTTGTCCATTGCTCTGAGTCCTCTGAGTTGCCCATGTTGACAACCTAAATCCACAGAATTACAGTTTGATAGTCACAGAAAAAGGAAAAAAAATCTCTGCCCCATTCTTATTTTATTTTATTTTATTTTATTTTGTAGTTGTTGTTCTGAGGCTTTCTTGTAAGACTGGATGAGCCACATCAGTGTTAGTATTTTGCACGTGGAAAGATGAAACATGCTGCCAGGATGCCATTTAGAGTTTTACTGGGGAATCTGGATATCCAGGGAAGGGTGGAGAAAGAGATAAGGGGAGAGAGAGAAAGAGAGAAGAAAGAGGGGGCAGAGAAAGAAAAAAAATCCTGCCACATGTTGTTGTCTCTCTTTAAAGGAAGGGTGAGCTTGTAGACATGCCCAGGGGTGTGCCCTGTGAACATGCTCTGCGGGCAGGGGCATGGCCACAACATGGCTATGCTGGAGTCACACGGCAACACCCAGGGGGCAAACCAGAGCCATGTTCACACACTAATAGTCAGTAGCAACAGCAATAAACCTATCATCCCCCGCACTGCAAACCCAAGACTCCTCAGTGTTGTGTTTCTATTGTCTTAGCAGCTACACCTGAATCTACTGATATTTTAAATACTATCCGTCTTGTCCTAGATTACCCAAGAGGAGAGAAAAGCCAACTTCCTCTAAAGTACTGTACATCTACAATGAAGTCAGGTGCTGACCTAAAGTTAACAAATATGTTTTGTCACCAAATCTTACTCTGCATTCTGAAACTTTAGTGTTGTGGGATAATTAATCTGCACTGCAACACTCTGAGACTGTTAATAAAGTTAATTTTGAACCAGAGATTAGAGTGAGTTACTAGCTGACTGAAATTTGCCATAGAGAAGCCAGGAATACAAGAAGGAAGTAGCTGGGAGGGACTTAGAGATTTCCTGGTCTCTTAAATCTGGCAAGTGTAGAGAAAAGGTCAACTGATGGCTCCTGTGACACTTCTTTGATCTATTAGGTTTTTACCCCAATATTTGACTCCTGAATGTGGTGATGTTATATATTTAATAAAAATGATCTGAAATATCAGAGGATAGAGCCAAGCCATGACTGTCAGGGAGTGGTGACCCATGGCTTTCATTCCATCACTCAGGAGGCAGAGATCCTCTGGATCCCTGTGAGTTCAAGGCCTAACAGAGTCAGACTGTGGTGGGACACATCTTTAATCTTAGCACTAGAAAAGTTAAAGAAGAAGTAAGATAGCTAGGTGGGAAGAGAAGAGGAAAGAGTTCAGCTTTGCCTGGCATTTCTCTTTTAGGCTGAGGACAGAAAGGTTTGGAATCAGAGAATACATGGAAACAGATTTGAGGAGTTGACTAGATAAGAAGTAACTGTGGTTTGTTTCTCTATCTCTCTGATATTTCAACTTTTCTTCAATATCTAGCTCCAGGTTTTTATTATAATAACAAATAGAATTTGTGCAATATCTGATGCTCAACTTTGGGGGCACAAATTTGGGGGAAAATAAAAGCCCGCTTGCCTGTGGCTTTGCAGCTACCAGCGCAGGGTAGAGCTACATGTGGCCAGATTCACTACTCAGCTGGCTAGGTTTTCTGCTAAAAGTTAGTCTCCAGCCAGTTCTGCCTTTTAGGCAGTTCTCGCTACACGTTTCTTCTCTGCAATCAAGGCTTTCCTTTCCTGATGGGTTGTTTCTCTCCCTGGACCCCTTCCTTGAGCTGCTGCCACACTAGGTAGTTGCCTCACTTCACCTAAATCATCATGGACAGCAGATTTCATGAGTCAACTTGAATTTCTTAAAATGGGGAATTAGTTTAAGACAAAGAGTTTATTCTCCCACATTAAAAAACAGTAAACAGTAACATGGAAGGAATTTGGTCTTTGTTTGACAATACTTTAGATGGTTTGAAAATGGAACCATTAAAGGAGAGGATACTTAATGTAGGTGAGACTAAATAATGTCTGTTTAATTATTTGTTTGATCATTCTTGTTCTATCTTTAAAAAAGTTGGTTGACAAGAGTGCCAAGTTGGTCAATATGAGTGCCAAGATCCAAGTATTAGAAAACCTTATTAAAACAGATCATAAAGATATTCAAACCCAGACAGAGGAATTTAAAGGAGAACCAATCTCAACATTGTCTTATGAGGTTACAGAGAAACAGCCAAACTTAATATATCCAGTAACCTTACAAGGACTATCAAATGACAGAAACTGTGCAAGAGGTGAATGGACTCCTGTGCAAATGTTAGACTTGAGAAGATTCAAGGAAGCAATAGTCACATATAGCATGAACTTATTTGTAAAGCAGATGTTAAACTTGTGGTCATCTTGTAATAGAATTATCCCTAATGGCTGGATAGATATTGCTACAGCAGTTTTAGAGGCTGAGCCTCAGTTACAATGGAGGACCTGGAGGAAGGATGAAGCTAAAACACTGAACAATTTAGTAGGGCAAGAGGTACTGAAATATCCCAAGGCCAATTTCTTGGGGAGGGACATTATGCTAATGTAGAGAGGCAATCTTTATATGATGACCACATCCTGGTATTATGCTGAATGGCAACCTTGAATGCTTGGGATAGAATTGAAAAGTAGGAAAAAAATCATTTGCAAAAGTGATCCAAGGGCTAAAAGATACCTTTACAGATTTCTCACAAAGATTGACTTCAGCAGTAAACAGAATAGTACCAGATTCAGAAGCTACACAAATAAAAATTAAATCTCTGACTTTTGAAAATGCTAACTCACAATGCAAAAGGATAATTAGGCCATGAAAGGTAAGGTAATCACCCTTGCAGGATTGAATCCTGGATACTATTAATATGGAATCTCATAATTATGATAATAATTGAGTAGGAAAGATTATTTCTAGAAGTTTGAAGAAAATCAAAATATCAAATGTTACAAGTGTAAAAAAAAAAAAAAACCAAGGTCATCTAAAAAGGGACTATAAATGAGGCATTCCTAGAAACAATGCTTTTTGCTAAGAATAACTCCAACAGGATGCTCCTCCCTTCTGGAGTATGCAGAAGGTATAGCAAAGGCAGGCCTCACACCAATGAGTGTAGTTCAACAAACGACAGGCAACGTAACTTTTTATCTTAGGGAAATGCTCTGAGGGGGCTCTCGCAGACCTTTATCAAATCCAGTTCAGTTTTACCTTGTCATTATGGAGGAAACACCTTCCCAAAGCAATTAAAGAACCTAAAGCCTA
>PVIH01020335.1:0-22232 GCA_004025045.1 Sigmodon hispidus | reverse complement strand
TGAAGATCTGGTTTACACAGGCACAGATATAACAGTAATTTCACGAGAATCTTGGCATCCAAATTGGCCTTTTCAGGAGGTAAATGTTCAGCTTTTAGGGATTAAAATATTATCCCAGGTAAAACAGAGCATAAGATGGCTTGAATGTATAGAGCCAGGACAGAGTGGAAAATTAATGCCATATGTGGCTAACACTGCCATGAAGTTATGATTATTTGATCTGTGGTGGGAATGTTCTCTGTATGCTGTAAATAAAGAACTGTCTTGGCCTATGTAGAGTGCCAAAGAAGTGGGTGGAGAATCAGAGGACAGACAGGTAGAAGGAGGGTAGAGTTAGCCAGTGGCCATCCGACCCCCGAGGGAGGAACATGTAACGAATCCAGGTGAGCCACGGGCTGGGCCATGTGGCAGACAGATTAATGGAAATCGGTTGATTTAAGATGAAAGAGCTAGCTAGTAATGTGCTTGAGACATGGGCCAAACAGTATGGAGTTAATATAAGTGTCTGATCCATTTCTTTGGGGGGATAAAAGCCGCTGCAGGCCAGGTCCAAGCCTCTGGCCCAAACGGACCCAGGGAAACCTTCCACAACATTGATCTATTACAACATTGGAATACTCAGATTAACATTTCTCCATTCTCAGAAGCAAACCATAAACTAACATGTTTCTGAGGGAAATATTAGAAGATATTATGAAAACAGTCACCGACAATTCAAGTTGTACAAAAACGAAGCACAACAGCTACTGATCTTTCAAAAGCACCAACAGATCTACCTTTAAAATAATAAAAGTACCTTTAAAAATAGATAAGCCTATATGGGCTCAGCAATGGCCTTTAACAAAAGAGAAATTACAAGCCTTAGAACAGCTGGTACAGAAGCAATTAAATGCTCAGCATATTGAAGAATCAACCAGCCCCTGGAATTCTCCTATATTTGCTATCAAAAAGAAATCTGGAGAATGGAGAATGGTAACACATCTAAGATTGGTTAACAAGGTGATTTAACTAATGGGCTCTCTCCAATCTGGAGTTCCTTTGCCTTCTCTGTTACATAAAGGATGGCCTCTTATTGTTAGTGATTTAAAAAACTGTTTTTTTTCACTATACCACTACAAGAAAAAAAACAAAGAAAAATTTGCCTTTACTGCCCACTTATAATAATTCTCACCCTGTAAGGAGGTATCAATGGAAGATTCTCCTACAGGGAATGTTAAATACTACTCTATGTCAATATTTTGTACAACGGCCATTAGAAATGATATATAAGCAATTTCTACAATTTATTATTTGCAGCTACATGGACAACATCTTATTAACTGACTCAAATATAGATGTATTAGAAAGAATGTTTGAAGAAGTAAAAAAAAAAAAAAAAGTTGCCTGCTTGAGGATTATAAATTGCTCCTGAAAAAATACAAAGAGTTTAAATTAATTATATAGTATACAAAATAGGTCAATAAAAAATTAGACCCCCCAAAGGTGCAATCAGGAGAGATAAATTGTGGACTCTTAATGATTTCTAAAGATTGCTAGGAGATATTTCTAATTTTTGGACCACCATTGGGATTTAAAAAAAAACACATATAAACTGGATAATTTGTTCAAAACCTTAGATGGTGGTAAGGACTTAAATAGTCCAAGACAATTATTAGCTGAACCTGACAGACAATTGGATTTGATGAAAAAGAAATTACAGGATGCACATGTGGATTGTGTAGATCCAGACCTTAAATGCATTCTGGTTATTTTACTCCCTAAGTATTCTTCTACAGAAATTTTAATGCAAAGGAAAAATATTATATTGGAACAGATATTTCTACCACATAAGTCGAGTAAGAAATTAAAGATGTATGTGGAAAATATTTCCAATTTGATTTTTAAAAAAAAATTAAAATTTTTGCCAATTGACAGGAATGGACCCAGCAGAAATTGTTGTATATTTAACTAATGATGAAATCAACCAATTATGGGCAGAAAGTAGTAAACATTGGCAAAGGGCTTGAAGTAATTTTGGGGAGAGATTAATATCAGATATTCCTAAAGCAAAAATATTCAATTAATAAAGGGAACTAACTGGATTATTCCTCCTGTTGTATGGGGAACACCAATTTCTGAAGCCCCTACATTTTATACTGATGAAAAAAAAATCAAGAAAGGTAGATTAAAAATCAGAAAATGTAAGTAAAGTGGCTCAAAGCCCTTATAATTCTGTCCCAAAGTCAGAATTACATGCTATTTTGATGGTATTAATGGATTTTACAGAACCTTCTAACATAGTCACTGACTCTCAGTACATAAAGAGTTTCTTTACACATTGAAACTTCTGACTTTATCCCTGATGAGTCAGAACTAACTTCATTATTATTCTGTTACAATAAATAATTGGGAATAAGATTTATCCCTTATATATAAAATACATCTGATCCCATACTGGTCTGCCAGGCCCTCTATCACAAGGTAATTATGAAGTTGATAAATTACTAATAGGAAATGTGCTAAAGGCCTCAGAGCTTCATAAAAATATCACATCAATAGCAAAGGTTTAAAAAGGATTTTGCCATCATTTAGTAACAAGTCAAAAAAATTGTAAAAAGATCTCCCATCTGTTCCTTCTATAACCAAACTCCATTACCAGCAGGAAGTAGTCCTAAAGGTATACATAAAAATGAAATTTGGCAGAAAGGTGTGTTTCATTTTACAGATTTGGAAAATTAAAATATGTACACCATACAATACACACATTTTCAGGATTTCAATGGGCAACTACTTTGAGTTCAGAAAAGGCTGATTCTGTAATCACACATTTGCTAGAAGTTATGGCCATCACAGGAATACCTGTACAAATGAAGACTCTCACAGTCCCTCTACTTCCCCTCATCAGGTGGACGACTCACATACCAATCACACAATACCCATTTGTTTGGGTTTCTACTGTTTCCTCCACATGTGCACATTGGACACTCTGTTCTACCATGCTTCACAGAGTCACAGCTGCAGCCATCCAACACCAGCTCTGTCATCCTGGCATCAGCTTGCCCTCTCCTGTGCTTGTCCTCACCTCCTGCTGCTCCCTTGCTCCCCATGCAACCACAGCCCAGCATGCAAACCTGCTGCCTGGACACCCTGCTGTACCTGCACCTTCCTCCCACTGCCCAGTGCCACTGCTGCATCTGGCTGCCCTACACAGCTCCATCATCATTGCTGCTGCTGCCTCTGTGGTAGGCAAACTGAAAAGTTAGCAGAAGTGGTGAGATATCTAGGGAGTTCTTAATGAGGAAGTTAGGTGACACTGAATCTCCCATATAAGAATGGGAAGTATCACAATACAGGGAGTTAGGACTCTGTATAGTGCTACAATGGATGGCTTGAAAATGAAAAAAAAATTAAAAAAAGTAAATAAACAAAGGGATAATTAACTTACCTGGGATTGACACAATGTCAATTATAATTACTATTAGTTTGGTAGTTCATATTTTATCCTTTAAAGAGCGGTTTGATAATTGTGCCAATATGAAAATTTGACTGATGAGATACAATCTTTAGAAAGACTTATTATTGATAAGATACAAACCCTAGAAAGACCTACTAATGAAAATAAAAATATTCAGACACAGAGAAATGAAGAGGGATGACATAAGGTTATTAAAAAACCAATTTTAAAATTCAGACCCCCGCCAGAGCAGAGTCCGATGTGAGCAGATTCCGGCACCTGGACCACCCATCTGGAGAGTCACTCTCTGGGATCAGGGTCAATCCCTAGGGTCTGATCTCAGACTCTCCCTAGCAGACAGGAGCTAAGCTTTAGCTGTGAGGGGCTCCTCTAGTGACCCCTAAAAGAAGGGACCTTGCGCAGATGGGCCCCATCTTGAAGGTGAGCTATGTCATCAGAGAAGGACTGAAGCTTTGAAATTCAGATTCCTGTCCAGAGCAGAGTCAGGGATCCAGCAGACCCCTGCTCAGAGGAGACAGGAGACACACAAGCCCTCTTATGGCAACTGACTAGGATCTGACTAATTGTGAACCACTGAAGCCATGGACAGACGCCAGTGCAAAAATACATATAACAATATAAAGAACAACAAGGCAACACCAGAGGAAACTGGTGGTTCTACAGCTAAAAGACCTGAACAGAGCAATGAAGAGGAAACAGAAGGAAACAACAACAAAAGCACCTTTATGAAGATTATTGAAGACTTCAAAGAGGATATAAAAAATTCCCTTAAAGAAATAGAAGAAAATACAAACAAAAAATTGGAAGAGATGAACAAACACTTGAAAGACAACCGAGAAAAGGAAACCCAAAAGATGAAAGAAACATTCCAGGAACTAAAAATTGAAATAGAAACAATAAGAAAGGCACAAAATGAGGCAAAGGTAGAACTAGAAAATCTGAAGAAAAGAGCTTGAACTACAGATACAAGCATAACCAACAGAATCCAAGAGATGGAAGAGAGAATCTCTGGGGTGGATGATTCAATAGCAGAAATAGATATATCAGTCAAAGATAACACTAAAACCAAAAGAGCCATAACACAAAATGTTCAGGAAATTTGGGACACAATGAAAAGACCTAACCTCAGAATAATAGGAATAGCAGAAGGAGAAGAATACCAGCTCAAAGGCACAGATAATATTTTCAATAAAATCATAGAAGAAAACTTTCCCAACTTAAAGAAGCAAAGGCCTATAAAGATACAAGAAGCTTACAGAACACCAAATAGATATGACCCACCCTAAAAGTCTGCTCACTACATAATAATCCAACCACAAAACATACAGAACAAAGAAAAAAGTTTAAGAGCTGCAAAAGAAAAGGGCCAACTTACCTATAAAGGCAGACCCATAGAATAACTCCTGACTATTCAATGGAAACGATGAAAGCTAGAAGGGCTTGGTCAGAAGTTATACAGACGCTAAAAGAGCATGACTGCCAACCTAGACCACTATACTCAGCAAAACTATCAATCACCATATATGAAGTAAACAAGATATTCCATAACAAAGTTAGACTGAAACAATACCTATCTACCAATCCAGCCCTCCAGAAAGCATTAGAGGGAAAACTCCAACCTAAGGATCCCAGATACACCCATGAAACCACAAACAATCAATAATCCCACAGAAGAAAAGCCCAGAGAAAGGAAATACATAAAAGCTACCACCAAAAATAGCAGGAAATATCAATCAGTGGTCACTAATATCCCTTAATATCAATGGACTCAATTCACCTATAGAAAGACACACTAACAAGATGCATACAAAAACAGAAGCCATCCTTCTCTTGCATACAAGAAACATACCTCAACCATAAAGACAGACACAGGCTTAGAGCAAAGGGTTGGGGAAATATTTTCCAATCAAATGGCCCTAAGAAACAAGCTGTTGTTGCCATCCTGATATCTAACAAAGTACACTTTAAACTAAAATCAGTTAAAAGAGACCAAGATGGACATTACTTACTTATCACAGCAAAAATTGGTCAAGAGGAGATTTCAATCCTGAATATTTATGCCCCTAATATAAGGGCACCTATCTATGTAAAAGAAACACTGCTAAAGCTCAAATCCCACATCAATTCTCACACTGTAATAGTGGGAGACTTCAATACCCCACTTTTACCCCTGGATAGGTCAACCCAACAGAGACTCAACAGAGAAATAAAGAGTCTAACAGAGGTTTTGACAAAAATGAATTTAATAGACATTTACAGAAGATTCCACCCAAATGCAAAGGGATATATATATATTTCTCGGCATCTCATTGAACTTTCTCTAAAATTGACCACACAATTGATCACAATGCAAATATCGCCAGATACAAAAAAAAAAAAAAAAATGGAAATAACCTCTTGTATCATATCGGACCACCAGGGCATAAAGTTAGAGTTCAACAATATAAAAAAATCACAGAAAGCCTACCAACTCCTGGAAACTAACCATCACTCAATTGAACCACCTCTGGGTCAAGGAAGAAATTAAGAAAGAAATCAAAGTCTTCCTAGAATTGAATGAAAATGAATCCACAACATACCCAAACTTGTGGGACACAATGTAAACAGTCTTAAGAGGAAGATTCATAGCACTAGATGCTTATATGAAAAACCTAGAGAAATCCCACACTAGAGAACTAACAGCACAGCTGAAAGCCTTAGAACAATTAGAAGCTAACTCACCTAGAAGGAGTAGACAGCAGGAAATAATCAAACTTAGAGCTGAAATCAATACAATTGAAACAAAAAGAACAATACAAAGAATCAATGAATCAAAGAGTTGGTTCTTTGAAACAGTCAACAAGATAGATAAGCCATTATCCAAACTAACCAAAAAGCAGAGAAAGAGTATCCAAATCAACAAAATCAGAAATAAGAAGGGGAATATAACAACAGACTCCCAGGAAATCCAGAGAATTATCAGGTCATACTTTGAAAATCTATATTTCACCAAAATGAAAAACCTAGAAGAAATAGACAGCTTTTTGGACAGGTACATTTAATTTACCAAAATCAAATGAAGATGAGTTTAATTACCTAAACAAACCTATAACCCTAAAGGAAATTGAAGCTGTCATTAAAAGCCTCCCAAGTAAAAAAAGCCCAAGTCCAGATGGTTTCAGTGCAGAATTCTACCAGACAATAAAAGAATTACTACCATTACTCCTCAAACTGCTTCACAAGGTAGAAACTGAAGAATATTGCCAAATTCTTTTTATGAGGCCACAATCACTCTAATACCCAAGCCATTCAGAGACACAACAAAGAAGGAGAATTACAGACCAATTTTCTTCATGAATATTGATGCTAAAATTCTCAACAAAGTTTTGGCAAACAGTATACAAAAATATATAAAAAATATCATCCACCATGATCAAATAGGCTTCATCCCAGAAATGCAGGGATGGTTCAACATACAAAAAACCGTAAATGTCATCCATCATATGAACAAACTGAAGGAAAAAAACCCACATGATCATATCCTTAGATGCTGAAAAAGCCTTTGACAAAATCCAACACTCCTTTATGATAAAAGTCCTGAAAAGATCGGGAATACAGGAAAAATATCTAAATATAATAAAGGTTATTTACAAGAAGCTGACAGCCAACATCAAACTTAATGGAGAAAAACTCAAAGCAATCCCACTACAATCAGGAACTAGACAAGGATGTCCTCTCTCCCCTTATCTATTCAATATAGTTTTGAAGTTTTAGCTAAAGCAGTAAGAGAACAAAAGGAGACTAAGGTGATGCAAATTGGAAAAGAAGAAGTGAAACTATCTCTATTTGCAGATGATATGATTGTATACATAAATGACCCACAAAACTCTACCAGGGAACTCCTACAGCTGATAAACACCTTCAGCAATGTAGCAGGATACAAGATTAATTCAAAGAAATCAGTAGTCCTTCTATACACTAAAGATAAAAGGGCTGAAAAAGAAATAAGGGAAACATCACCCTTTATAATAGCTGCAAATAGTATTAAATGCAGAAGGTATGGCAAAGGCCAGTAGTGGACTAACACATGCATATCAATAAGGGACAGTCAAGATAACTCTTTTTTCCACTGAGAAATATCCTGAGGGATCTCCCGCAGCCCCAATATCAAATTTGGTTCAATTGTTCCTTATAACCATTGGAGAAACTCATCCACAGAGCAATTAAAAGACTTAATACCTGTTGTTGAAAAAAAACATACTGTTCTGGATGACAGACAGCTTCATTAGATAAAACAAAATAATCAGAAAAGACAATAAAAGGAGTATTTTTGGCAAACTTCTATAACTGATCAAAGACTAAGCTAAAAATACAAATAAATGGAATTGTAATTGGAGGTTTGTTTTGCACAGGTGCTGAGATAACAATAATTTTACCAAAATCTTGGCATCCCGATTGGCCTCTTCAGGAAGTAAATATTCAGCTTCTAGGGATTAAAACTTTATATCAAGTAAAACAATGTTCAAGGTGGATCAAGTGTATAGGTCCAGAAAGACAGAGAGAAAAATTAAAGCTGTATGTGTCTAACATAGGAACAAATTTATGGAAATGTGATTTGTTACAGCAAATGAAAAACACAGATTAACAGTCTTCCAATCTCAGAAACAAACCATAAGATAATGATTTTGAGAAAAAAGATGTTAAAAGGCATTGTTGAGAATGGTCACTGACCATTTAGTTTGCAAGAGACAACAACTGTTGGTCTTACAAAGGTACCAGCAGTCCTTCCTTTAAAATGGTTAACTGATAACCTTCATGGATAGAAATCATTTCTTGTATATAACCAATATCAGATCCCAAACTGGTCTACCAGGCCCTCTAGCACAAGGTAATGATGAAATTAATCAGTTACTGGTAGGAAATGTGCTAGAAGCCCTATAGTGTCATAAAAAAACACCATGTTAGTAGCAATGGTTTGATAAAAGATTCTACCACTTGGCAACAAGCGAAGGAAATTATAAGGAAATGTCCTATTTGTTCCTTATATAACCAAACTCCACTACCTGCAGGAAGCAACCCACAGGGTACTCAAAGGAATAAAATTTGACAAATGAATGTGCTTCATTTTGCAGAGTTTAGAAAAAAATTAAAGTATGTCTACCATACCATAGATATATATTCAGGATTGCAATGGGAAACTGTTTGAGTTCTGAAAAAGCTGATTCTGTAATTATGTATTTATTAGAAATTGTGGCCATTATAAGAATATCTGTACAAATTATGAGTAATAATACTCTAGCATATGTCTCTAGTAAAATGAGAGGTTTTTTGAATATTTCAACATAAAGCATATTACAGGTATACCACACAATCCTATAGGACAAGCAGTTCTAGAAAGATCTAATCTCATTTTGAAAGAGATGCCTAATAAACAGAAAGGGGTAATGAACTGCTGTCTCCCCCCCAGGTATAGATTATACAGTGCTTTAATAACTTCAAATTTTTTAAAATGCTAATGAGAAAGGAAAGACAGCTGTGGAGAGACATTGGCTGCTAAAAAAAAAAATGCTAAATTAAATCAGCCTGTATATTTTTAAAATGTGTTGACTTCAAAATGGAAACCAGGATATGTGTTGCATTGGGGGAGAGGTTTTGCTTTTGTTTCCACAGGAAATGATAAGCTATGTATTTCTTCAAAATTAATAAAGATCAGATTTGACTGAAGCAGATCTCCCCAAAACCTTAGCTTCAGACATAAAGAAATCAAGAAAAACTTTAAGACAGGTGACATATAAGCTGATCTCTTGACATGGGAACAGCTTTGAGACTGGAAGAGACATGATAAATTTTGTTGGCTACAGAGACCTCATGACTTATATTGCAGGCCTTTTTGAATATGCATTTCAAAGGGACTTCTAAAGTTGACAGATGTTTTTTACCTCAAACATAGCCCTAGTGATCCAGCCTTTCAAAATGCCTCTGTTGTAGTTTCCTCAAAACTCTGCATCCAGAACAACTTCAAAGTGGCTAGCTGAGATGATCCAATCTCACAGAGTACTCCAGACAGGACTTCAGATAAGCCCTGCACTTACCCATCAGACAGAGACTGAACAACAAATGATACAGATAGCTCTCCCAGAACTTAGCCATTACCCTAATTTTCTCACAGTCCCATAAAGATGCTGTCACCCCAGACAATAGAAAATAATTTAAGAAGACAATGCCCATATCCTCGAGAGTTGGAGTAAGTGGATTTTGGTCATTTGGTGGGTTATGTATGTTTGGCATTGTTTAGGGGGGTTAGTTGCAAATTGTTATTGGTCATGGCCAGGGAGGAAAATAAACAAAGGAGGTTGGATTAAGGTATTTCTTTTTATTTTCTCTATCCTTTCTCTCTTATCTTGTGAGAAAAAAAGGAGAGATGTAGAAATAATAGAATAAAAGGTTAATTATTGAATCTACTAAAAAGCAACTACTAGTCTCAAATATTTTACATTGGAATGAACTTTTTATATTGATACAAATTCAAGGTTATTTCTGTTACAACATACTATATATATGTTCCCACTCATTCAAGGTATTGTATTTATGCAGCTCATATAAAATGTAATGCAAATTTCTAGTACTTGAAAGCTATTATTACAAACTTTTGAGGATAATTAAGGTGTAGCTTAATAGTTAATCATTTATAACAATAAATTTGTAGCCATGTTAGCTGTGTTTTCAAGATTAAATATATTTTTTATATAAATAGCTATTTTTCAAACACTTCAGAAATCTTCAGAATATGGTATTTAAGATGTTTTAAGACTTTTCATGATAGTGAGACATGTCTGCCCCTGGCAGCACCAATCTACTTCAAAAAAGAATGGTGGGCAACAAAGAACCTCCATATGGAGTGTGCTGTCACTGAGGCAAAGTTAGCTACTGGGCAAGAAAATGATCTTGCCTTTCAGTATTCTGTTTAAGCAGGACACAAAAAATGCAATTAACAAACTTTGCCAAGATAAGGTGGAACAGTCCTTCAAAATTCCTGCTTCATAGAAAATTTCTGTCAGATATTATAGGTCTGTAGACCAAAGATGAATGCCTGTCTGTCATTTCTATAGTTTTGAAAATTGCTTGCTCTGCACTTCTTGTTTATTCAAGTAATATTTTGTACTTCTCAGGTTTCTGATGGGGACTGAAGACTAGATAGTTACACTGTCTTGTTAACAAATTCAGAAAAGAAACTTACAAAAGAGATGTAAAATTTATAAAGTTGAGAGACATAATGCTTAAGTTGTCTATCTAAGAAAATGCCTTAATATCTGAAAGGTTATTTTTGGTTGGCAATACAAGTTATAATTAAAAGTGATTTAGGTATAAAGCTTTGAATTTATCAAGATAGACTAGATAATAATTTCTCCACATTTGCCAAATACAGATGGACTAGACAATTGTGAATGTAATTCTTACCTGATAATTATTCTTATTATACAGTTTTAGAGCAAAAACATTCCCTTTTTCTTTAGAATATACCTCATACTTGTTCTTATTGTATATAGTTTTACTGTGTTAGAGTTTAAACTTTTCCTTTTTATTTAGATAAAAAGGAGGAAATGTTGTGGGATATTTGATTACACTGTGATACCCCAAGACTGTTATTAAGTTAACTTTGAATCAGGGGGCAGATCCAGTGACTAGTTGTCAGGAAATAGCCCCGGAGATGCCAAGAATACAGATAGAGAAGACACACAGGAGGGAATAGGGAGGAACTTGGACATTTTGTGATCTCTTTGATCTGGCAACAATGGATGGAAGGCCAGCTGGTCATTCTTCCTCTGCTGATTTTTTTTTTTTGATTTATCAGGTTTTCACCCCAATATTTACTTCTGAGTCTTTATTGCTAATAGAACAACTTAGATAAACAAATCATGCAGTTTTGACATTTGACATAATATTTAAAAAATACAGAGAACCCGGAGGATTCTGAAGACAGTAGCTTAAGGTTCTAATTTCACATTTAATAATTCTAAAGTACCTTGTAGATACAATTTCTTCATAGTCAGCCACAATGTCTGACAAGTTAAATTTGCTGACTTTGATGATTCTTTTCATTATCAACCTTCTCACCTAAAGAAAAACCTATAAGTTAAAAGAAATGGAGTGTTTCTGCTTTAAGGCTATGTATTTACAATGCTTCTGGTGCACTGTGTATTCCATCCCTTGATTTTTCAAGCAGTGAGTTGGACAGGAGTTAGGTAAGTGGAAATACAGCTATTTCTACTGTTACTAAAATCATTCTCAAAACACAGTTGTGCCAAAGCAGATTCCTTCTACACCCTTTCCTTCCTTGTTCTTTTCATCTTATTAAAATTTCTCGTTCAGTTTTTCTACCTAAATCGTGGTCTGTGGTGCCAGAAGGAGTCTTCACTAAGAAAAAAGACAGTCTTAGGAGCTCATGTCTACAGCAACCCCTGGTGACCAACATGACCCATAGACTAAAGGAAAGCTGCACTTGTGTTTTTCTCAAGCCCAGGCTATGCTAACTCTTAAGTTCCTATTCCACCAACACAGCAAGAGAGTCATCAGAGCTAAAAGCTTCACTGCTGATGCTATAAACCTTAATTTTTTTTCTCCTTTTTAAAATTTGATTCAGGGTCTCAGTATACAGCATGCTCTAAAGTGAAATGTCCCTGAACTTGGAATCCTCACTCAGACGCCCGAGTGTGGTAATTAGAATTATGTACTACCTGGCTCAGGTCTCTACTCTTCTAAAGAGTACAATAATTTCGGGAAACTCTTCTCTCTCCCCAAACTCTAGTATTCGTAATAGGTTTAGGCTTTCAGGCATGGAACCAGAAAGCTGAACTGGCAACGTTCAGCTCTCTGTCCGTCCACACATCATTCTGGAGACAATACAACCTAAAGCTTGGTTATGTGCTTGAACTGCTTAGGGAATGGAGTGGTAGCAGGGAATGGACAAAATATCCTGCCACATAGGCAACAAACTGTTCCCTTGAAACTGAGCCAGACCTCTCTTCCTGCAAGAATTTTACTCCATCATCTCTTGGCACCCTGTAGGAATGTGCTTCTCCCATAAGACAGATGGTATTCACTTGAGTTTTCAACATATAGATTTCTATTACCTGGAATGTTCTTTTCCAGAAAATTCCATGGCTGTCTCCCCAACCCAGTTAGGTCTAAATGAACTTGTAGTGAGTTACTATCCAACTGTTGCCTTCCCATGGGCTTCCTTTCTTGGCCACCTTATTTACAATTGCACCCCTAATATGCTTCATTATTTCAAATATGATTTTTATATGGTTTCTTCTAGAATATAAACATCAAGAGGTTAGGACTCACAGCATATGCTCAGTAATGGTCGCTGAATAAACAAATTGAAGGACCACTCTGAAGAAATGCACTGGCTTCTTAGATGCTATCATTTTAGCAAAACATTATCTAGGGATCCCTGAGCAGCTGTGACTGTATTCCTTAGAGCTATAGCCCAGCCTTGGCTACCACTGATGCCAGTCTATCAGCAAAAATCTAGTGCACACAACTCATGTCCTGTGGAGCTCATAAAAACTCAATAGTGCACAGCAAACACTGACAGACACTTCGATGAGGCCTATAGATCTAATAGGTCTCCAGGGTAAATATTTTCCATTTTCTGTAATTCTAGTATTATCATGTGAACCTGCTAAACTTGTAGGTTTAAGCCAACCTCAGTTAACAGTCTTTACACAGGCTTACATCTCACCTCACAGGCACACCTTTTTCTTAAGGCTCCTTCCTAGGATTTGTTTATGCCTCTCAGGCACCTTCAGCAATTACTCCCTTAGCTCTCAATAGCGCCAGCTTGCCTCCCTCTTGGATGCCTCAGAAGGGATAAAAATCATATGAGTTCTCTTTCCTTGAGAGTGAACACATTTCTCTATTTTCCAATGTGGCACACTCATTAATAAGCTTATCCTAAGCCTTGCTTATAAAATGCAGTGTTGACTAGAATGAGCCAAGAGGGAGACACTGTAACTTTCTTGCCTGAACAGAAGCTGAGTCTGTGCTTTGAGTTAATTGGTGATGAGGTGAACTAACTGAAAAGGAAATCTCCCTTTGAAGAGCATCTGCCGTGTGCCCAGCTGATGGCTTCTCACACCCGTAAATCAAATATATTGACATTATCATGCTGTCATTACCTTTCTCAGAAAATTGATAGAATTAATCCTCTGTGCAGTAATAGAGTTCACATCTGAAATGGACATATCCTTCTGTGCCTGACTTTCATACTCCTAAACAGAGAATTAGATTAGTTTGTCTGAATGTAACAGGGATCAAATCTGATGTGTTCCAACAAAAATACTGAAATTTGCTTCTGTCCACAAACACGGATGGGGATAAACACTTCTCTGAAGGAACCACCATTTCTGGTTCTCTTACCAAGCGTTGGCTCAAACTAGTTTATGGCTATATCCCATTTTCTTCTGGCACAAAGTCCATTGATCTTTTACTTGAATTAATTTTAGTATATGTACTAAAAAATAAACTAAATTTAAGTTTAGTATATGTGCCTTCATATGGAGGACAATTAGCAAAGAATGGGTTCTCTTTTCTTACTATGTGGGTGTGAGGGATCAAACTTGGATTGTCAGGCTTGGCAGCTGGTGCCTTTATCCTTTGAATCATTTGAAAGGCCCAATGATCTAAATTATACTGATGACCAAGAAGAATTGTTATTTTGAAAATGAGAAGATGAGAACAGTCATTGTTTGTGTTCCTTCTTTCCTCTGTGAGCCACGCCTAAGGAGCTGCCGTGACAGTCCTGACTAGCTGTGAGCACGCTCGCACAGCAACTTGAGTTTTAAATATGATGAGTTGAACCCTATGTCATTTTGTTTGTGTCATTTTGTTCGTTTGTAATGACTGAGAGGACATCAGAATATGGCTTTTTTATCCAAGCTGGCTGTCATCACCCTGCAGGAGTAATTCCCCTGGACAAGGATTTTCCTCAGAGATGTAAAACAGTTGTTTTTGAACTCTTTTTTTTTTTAAGACTTATTTATTTATTATACAGTATACAGAAGAGGGCACCAGATGTCATCATAGATGGTTGTGAGCCACCTTGTGGTTGCTGGGAATTGAATCTTTGGAAGAACAGTCAGTATGCTTAACCTCTGAGCCATCTCCAGTGTGGGGTTATGGCCACTGGCTACTTTCCCAGTCATCCTCTCTTACAATCCCCTACTATGAGACTGGTGAAGGTGCTAATGTGAGTCCTTCTGAAGACAGGAGAGAAGATCCTATTTGGAACACTTAGTATCCCATGGCACAAATACTCGCCTGCTGTAGATTGATGGCAGCCACCAGGAACTCCTGGTAGGTGTGACTTGGAGGGGACATGTATAACAGACTTGTTACTGGCTGAACTCAGCTGACTGTGACATATAAGCCAACAAGACTAGCACTCCCCTTTTTCCTTTTCCTGATTCTAAAGATCTGAATTGAGGTAGGTCTTATAGCTAATATCTACACTCACTTTGGTAGTGTTCCTTCCCTGGATCCTCCCTGGAACTACTGTAAAATTGGGGATATATTTTATGAAAACAAAAATATGCCAGTTACATCAATCTGTAATACACCTAAAAGATTTGAGCTGTTAAGTAGATTGGATAATACCACATTGTCAAGTCAGGCTAAGGACATGATGGGATTTCGGTGATCTGTACATTTTTAATATCTAGAGAAAGGAAGGATCTGTGCATTGATTATTAGTTACCATAGTTAATATAGAGATAAAAACAGGTTCAAAGCAGAAGGATATTAACTCTATCACGCAATGAGTTGTGTCTGAATAGGAGCCAAGTACCTGGAAGACGATGTCCGGAATCTCTTTGTCATAGAGGGGCATCTGTTGCAGAAGGAAGAAATCTAGTTGTCCTGCATTTCTCAGTTGCAACAGCTGGAAGCGTTTGCTCCTTTTCATTTCTTCCTCAGACACGAAGTTAAATTCATCTTGCAATTGCTCGAGACGGAAATATTTTGGAATTTCCTGCCCTTTGTGTCTCAAATACTGTAAAACACAAGCATGCAAAGCCTTTACTTAGGAAATTATTGTTAACTCAAGAGTTATTTAAGAATATTATTTTTCACTTCATTAACAGGGAGGTCTATTGTAGTCTGAGCAACTGGACCTGCAGAGGCCTGTGACCTGTGGAAATACAGACTCTGGCTGACATGCTTTCTAACCTGTCTGGTCAGTACTTACACAGAAAGAGAAAATGTCAATGATGTATATGAACAAAAGGCAGAAAGGGACATATGAATGGAATACAAATAGCAGACCCGGAGAGTGGATATGACGACCACTATCAGTGGACACTGACAAAGAGGTAAAAATAAAGCATGTAGGAAACACAGAGCAGTTTAGGTGGCTGCAAGGATGGGCACAAGTGACCAGATAATGGTGTCTGAGTGCAAGAGTACATTTTAAAGCCCTCTTGATACATGATCTTCAATACTGAATAACATAGCTGGCATGTAACAGACACTAGCCTAAAGGTCAGTCTAAAGTAGTCATTTCAGCTGATGCATTTCTACTGCCTTCCCAATACTCTACACTGACTGGAATTCACATGTGCTCTCAATTCTACTTTCACATGCACCCTAAGCATCGAGAAAAATACACAGCAAATAAGGAAGAAGTTTTGAGATACATATGAGTAAATAAAATATATTTGTAGTACTGATCATTTCTAAAACTTACCATAATAAGTTCTGTTATATCTGAATATTCTGGATTGTTTGGATCAATCCTGATGTCATCTGCCCATTCACAAAGCTTTTGTGAGTTCACGGGCCATGGGAGTCCAGGAACACCTCTGGCATCAACATTCCTTAACACACTAATGTGGAGAAAATATTTTGTGACTCTACATACAATATGCAGGTTACACATTACACAGGCTAAAGCCCACCCGTGGCAGGAACCTAGAGATATACCTATCCACATCCTGTATTTAAAAATAAAGTAGACCCTATCTTTATGACATACAAACTGTTGTTCCTCACATTCTAATTTCACTGTAGCTTTCTGATAAATGTCTACTCTCTCTTCAAAGGAAATAAGCTCGCTAAGGATAAAACTCTGTAGATATTTATCTGTGCCATCTCTATTTGCAGAGTGTCTGAAATGCAGTAGATGCTTAAGTGAATAGTTCCCTTTGGTTGTATTCTGTAAATTCTAAATATAATGGGTTAAATATTTTATATGATACACAATAGTAAATTTTAATCCAAATATTTGCTTGTGCAAAATCAATAAAGCATACAATGTAAAATGTGAACCTAAGGGGCTGGCAGGATGGTTCAGTGGGTCAAGGTGCCTGCTTCCAACCCTGATGACATGAGTTCTATCCCTGGAGCCCACACAGTGGAAGGAGAGAACTCTTCTAAGTGGGTCTCTGACCTCCATGGGCACTATAGCATGCATGTGAAAATAAAAATAAATATACAAAACAAATATATGGAAAAATATTTTCAAAACATTGACTTTAGGTTGTGTTGTAATCCTTAAAATATAAGAAAAAGCAATATGACTGAGTAGGCAGGATAGGCCACGAGAGTATCTTTGGTCATGAACAACCATCTTCAAACAGCGGGGCTATAGAAATAAGTTAGATTCCTGGTATACCCTTAGTGACTTAGCTTTAGACTAAGAGCAGAAAGAAGGCAACTGGAGCCTTTGTGCTATTACCTTGAAGCCTTCATAAATAAGATAACTAGAAGAATCTGGAACAGGTTTCTGAGATCTTTTTGTTGGGTCTCAACCTGGGACGGATGGCTGAGGTAACATATCAAAATGGACCTGGCCACCAAGTTCTCCCAGCATCCCTCAGTCCTGTTACAGGGTATGGCTAGCATACGGTACCCCAACAACTCTCCAGCCCAAGGCTTGTCCTTCACTCTACAATCCAGTCATTTTGGTTACCTGGTCCTCTCACCTACCCTTTCCCCTCCTAGCTTCTTGGTCTCCTGCTATTCCCCTTTCCTGCCCTCCCTCCCCTCACATGGCTCATGGGCATGCGCACTCTGGACTCTCCCAGATGTCCCTGCCTCTGGCCATGCTCTCCCTCACATCTACAATAGACCTTCTCCTCTACCTTACCTAAGAACAGTCATGTCCTCCTATTTATTTATTTATTTATTTTTCATTCACTTTTCTCAAAAGCAGCTGAGAGCAGTTCCCATCTGTCAAATGAGATCCCACAATTGCAGTTTGGATACAGATTCTGTAATGTTTTAGCTCAAGCTTGATCTCTGCTTTGTATAGGCTCCTTTCATCATCTGACAAGTGTTACCAAACTGGGACTGACCACCCCAGGACATGATGACTGTGAACGAAGTCACAGACATGCCAGAGGGTTTCCAGATCAGTCTTTCTTTCATTTCCTATTTCTGAACTTGAACCTGAATCATTTTTCTATCTTTGCCACAAAGATCCTCTCAGACCTGACACCCTTGACATCTTGCAACAAATTTTCCTTCCTCTTGGGGCAGTGTTAGCCCACATGCTTTAGGACACAAGGCTTGAGGCAAAACTTGAATGTTCCCTAGTAGACTGGAGAGAGAAACTTACACACAACACCTTCTAAGGAAGAAAGCAGTCATTGGTTTTCACCGAGTCCCAGGACACCTGCCTCATAGAATATCACAAACCTCAGAACCATGTTGCAGTGACTGAGGCAAAATCCCCATCAGCTTCAAACCATTTCCACCAACAAACACCAAGTCAGCCGCACTGTCTCTTGGCTCAAGGCCACTTGAGAGCTGAGAATTGCACCATGTAGATGCAGCACTGGAGGTAAATTCTAGAATTTTAGAACTGTCCTTTCAGCAAGCCATCAGGAATGATTTAAATCCACAGAAATGAACTCTTTGGGAGCCTGGGCATTGTCTGTAAGTTAAAGACTGTGGAAATGACTCTCTACTTGTCCATATGACTATAAATCTAAGCAGTGAACCACATCATCCTGTACAGAAAACACCACCACAGTGTGAAGAGCCAGCATGCTATCTGCATCCCCCCTTATATGCACATTTTATGGGACATCTTGCTGAGATGTAGACTATGTTTCAAACATGAAAAGTTTATTACCTACAGTATGCAGATCGCAAAGACTGTGACACAGGTGTCAAAGGGATTCCATTTTCATCTAAAGCCCATGAGAGGGAATAGCTAAGTTTTCCTGAGGTTAAAAGACAAAGTTCTTCATTCTCACTTCCTCCAAGATTAAACGGCACATCTGTTTGCAAAAGACATTTAGGATATATTAGTGGTTTAGAAACCTACAAGTTGAGGGGCCAGGAAGATGACTGTCCTGTAAAATGCCTCTTGTACAAGCATAAAGATGAGTTTGAATCCCCAGAACCCATATGAAAGCTTTTCATCTGATGGGCACAAATAGATGCAAGCATCCCCCCCCCCAAGAAGATGAAAGAAAGAAATGCAGGTGGGGTAGTGGTGGTGTGGAAGCCTTGCTCTGTGTTCTCAGAGATGTGATAACTAATCTACTTGCAAGCAGAAAGAATGAAGTTACTGAATAACAAAAGGATAGAAAATATCCTCTTTCTTTCATCCCTTTTCTGAGTCTCCCTCCTTTTCTGTGTACCTTCTCTATGGATTCAAGAATAGCAAATATATCCTCAGCATCCTTACAGTCATTAAAAGAGAACATCAGAATTAAAGCCCAGGACTGGGAGGTAGCTCAGGACAGGACCTGAGTTCATCTCTCCAGTACTCAGGTAAAAAGCTGGGCATATGGTGCACCTATGCAATCCCAGACTGGGAAGGCATGGTGGCACACCTCCAATTCTATACTAGGGGGTTGGGGGAGAGGAGAGGCAGGAGCAGGCAGATCCTTGGAGCTCAATGGCCAGCCTGCCTAGGTTCAGTAAGAGACTCTGCTCAAAATAAGGTAAAGAACAACTGATAAAAAGATACCCAGCATTCACCTCTGGCTTACACACACAACCACATACCACACAAATTCACAAGACACATACCTACATAGACACACAGACACACAAACACATACACACCACACAATTACACAACATATCCCACATACACTTACACCCACACAGACACACAGACACACACACACATCCCTCCCCTAGCCCATATTCAGCACCCACAATACTTCTACTCCATAAGATGAGGAGAATCACAGGTGTTCATGGCAATGTTTAAGTTTCCCAAAGACCTGATTCAAGACAAAATTTTAATTTTTAAATTTTTTGACACCTGGAGTAATTTTTTTAAGACTTGCTATAGAGCCCAGGCTGGCCTAGACCTCATTATCCTCCTGGGCCTTCTGAGCTGCAACTATAGGCAGGTGCCACCATAGCCAGGGTCCAGTAAATTCGCTCCATGCTGAAACATTTAGGGAAACAACTCAAAATAGCTTCAGGACCACCTCCTTGCCAGGATGAGCAATCAAAGCTGAGAACCCTCTGAGATGAAAAGAAGCTGAGCTTCAAAGAAGACTCTGAGAGCAGTGGAGACCAGTCAGGCTCCTCGGAAACGCCTTAGACAAACCTAGAAAGGACCCTCTCCAGCCTACTGAGGTGCCTACGGGCTGTGCAGTGTGCTCCAGATTCCCAGCTTCAGGAGATGTCACCATGCTGGGATGGACTTTGGTGATGCAGCTGTCTTTGAGTTATTTCTGCTCCTGTAAGTAGCCTCAATAAAACTCACTGGTTGACAAAGTTGGACTTTGTGGTACCCTTTATTGGTCTGTTGTGGGCTCATTATTAGTCTGTCTGAGGTGAGCAGATGTGTGTGCTGCATCTCCCCAGGAAAAGTTTTGTTGCAGAACACTCAGCTAGGATTCTTTACTCATGAGTATGACCCAGGTTCATTTAGGATTTGGTACATGAATAAAGCTGGGGCGGGGGCACTCACTGCTTCCCACGCCTCCATCTGTAGGTCCGACCACTTTCTCAGTACTAAATTCTGTATATTCCAGGACTGTCTTGTCTTTCAGCTCTGTCTTGTTGGGTAAAGGCAGATAAAGTTTAACCAGTAAACTTGTCCTTTTACTTATTTCATAAACCTAAATATAAAATAAATGGTTGAGAATTCATCAAAATGCAAAACAGGAACAAGAGAAAAACAGAAGAACTCTCAGTAACACATACATATCATTTTCAAAAAATACTATATAAAAATAGCATTATTCTATTACTTTTCACTCATGCAGTTAAGGTGGGAGCAGGAAGCTGGCAGGTCACATTGTGACTGGACTCACAAAGCAGCAGCAACAGGAAGTGGGGACAAGCTGGAAAACCTCAGTTTTGTTCTTTACATTGACTCACTTCCTCCAGCAAAGCTCTACCCCCAACAGGTCCACTGGCCTTCCCAGATAGTGCTCCAATTGAGGACTAAGTATTCAGACATGTGAGCCTGTGAGATCAGGGGTCCACTGTGTGTTCACCTACCTGATTTCTCAGAGGAATCCAACATAATATAACAAGTAAGGGAAGAAAAAGCACAGTGAGAGACTGGAGCCAACAAGTCTGGGCTGAGGACATGTGCAGCAGACTGCTGACATTCACGACAGCCCTGAAGTTCACTGATGCTTAAACAATTCACTCATAATGAATAACCATGTGCTGCTCATCCCAGGCTGGCAGGAGTATTAGCAGAGCAGAAGTATTTGGAACATCTACAAATTATTTTGTACTTAAAAGATAGGAAAGACCATAGCAGAGGTAGATTATGCATTTCTTAATTGTAAATACATTGCTAGCTATAAAAATAAGGCATTCCTTAATATGAAAAGAAATAACCTACCATATATAATAGGTATTAACAAGAAAAAATTGACACATTTGGCATAAAATAAGACACAAACATAAATGAAAAGGATATACCTCCAAGCAAATTGTTTCAGGCCAATATAACAGTTGAATGTTAAAAATTTGTTGGAACATGACTTTAAAATCAAACTGTAGAGGAGATGTGGAAGTACAGGAAACCTGTTTATCATTGTAAAATATTTTGATAAAATATTTAAGCTTCTGAATCTTGGCTCTCCTCTTTTGCTCATATCTAAAAAAAATCAGATCATTAGATGACCCACAAAATCAGAGACAATATAAAATGTAATCTTTCCCCCAAAATTACCTTAGGATGTTAAAAAAAAATTACTATTTCAGAAGATAAATCCTATCTTTAAGTCAAATAGCACCTGCCTGTATGTGATAAAAATATCCTCTTTATGGTCAATCATTTTTGAAGAAAGATGTACATTCAAAAATAGAAAGGATCTAAAATCAATGTTTGGCTGTTACTTCCTATCTTTTTTTTTTTTTTTTTTTTTTTAAGGGAACAGGTTTTATTATTGTTGTTTGTTTTGTTGTTGTTCATTTTCTTTTTTTTTTTCCTTTATTTTGTATTTATTAAAAAAAAACACAGTAAAAAGAATTTAAAATGTGGAAGAGTTAACAATAACTATATAGAGGATAAGAATGATAAGCATGGCTTATCAAGGGTAGACATACAAATAAGATTGCTACACCTATACTTTCTTTGTGTTCATCTTTCCCTCTGAATTTTTTTTTTTTTTCCATCCCTGTATATCCTTATTCAAGGTCTCTTCCCCCTCCCAACACATCTGGTCACTTTTTTTTTTTTTCCTCTGCAACTCCCCATCCCCTCCCTGGGCAGGGAGCAGACAGTCCTATGGTCCCACTGACCCATTAATGCTTAGATCAGTCTCCACCTCTGGCCAAATCCAGTTCTTTCCCCTCT
>PVIH01020334.1:0-32780 GCA_004025045.1 Sigmodon hispidus | reverse complement strand
GATCTATCCAGGGTTGAAAGTGGGGTATTGAAGTCTCCCACTATTAGGGTGTAAGAATTGATGTGGGATTCGAGCTTTAGCAGTGTTTCTTTTACATATGTAGGTGCCCCTATATTAGGGGCATAAATATTTAAGATTGAAATCTCCTCTTGACCAATTTTTCCTGTGATGAATAAGTAGTGACCCTCTTGGTCCCTTTGTATTGCTTTTAGCTTAATGTCTACTTTGTTAGATATTAGGATGGCAACCCCTGCTTGTTTCTTAGGACCATTTGACTGGAAAATTTTTTCCCAACCCTTTATTCTAAGCCTGTTTCTGTCTTTGCAGTTGAGATGTGTTTTTTGTAGGCAACAGAAGGGTGACTTCTGTTGTTGTATCCATCTTGTTAGTGTGTGACATTTTATAGGAGAGTTGAGTCCATTGATATTAAGGGAAATTAGTGACCATTGATTCATATTTCCTGCCATTTTTGGTGGTAACTTGTTTGTATTTCCTTTCTCTAGAGTATTTTCTGTGGACTTATTGATTGTTTGTGATTTCGTGGATGTATCTGGAGTCCTTAGGTTGTAGTTTTCCCTCTAATACTCTCTGTAGTGCTGGATTGGTAGATAGATATTCTTTCAGTCTGACTTTGTCCTGAAGTACCTTGTTTACTCCATCTATGGTGATTGATAATTTTGCAGGGTATAGTATTCTAGTTTGACATCCATGCTGTTTTAGCGTCTGTATAACTTCTGACCAAGGCCTTCTAGCTTTCATTGTTTCAATTGAATAGTCAGGCGTTATTCTGATGGGTCTGCCTTTATATGTGAGTTGGCCCTTTTCTTTTGCAGCTCTTAAAATTTTTTCTTTGTTCTGTATGTTTTGTGGCTTGATTATAATGTGGCGCACTGACTTTTTTTGGGGATCATATCTATTTGGTGTTCTGTAAGCTTCTTGTATCTTTATAGGCATTTCCTTCTTCAGGTTAGGAAAGTTTTCTTCTATGATTTTATTGAAAACCTTATCTGTGCCTTTTAGCTGGTATTCTTCTCCTTCTTCTATTCCTATTATTCTCAAATTAGTTCTTTTCATGGTTAGGGTTTTCTCATAAGTTTCTGATGATAAATAGGCTTCAAAGGTCTTCAGAAGACAGAACTAATTCACCTCTAAATATACCTCACTTTTTCCTTGGAACTAATCTTTAAAATTAGAGGAGGGAGACAGGATTAACAGGATACTTTTATGTGGAAACAAAATACCGAGGGGCCCATTTTATGGAATATCCATTATACCACTTTTGAAGAGTATCTTGACAGTAGTTCTTGATTGATCCAAAAATTCAGCTGTTTCTTTCCCCCAGAGCAGAACTAAGAGCAGCAGAATCAATTATAGAATCCTAGAGTAGTATACATTAAGATCCCTGAAAGTGATGTGCCCCCATAGTGCTAGAGGCCAGATGGCAAAGTTAGATAGAAGTCCCTGAGGTCTAATTAGCATGTCTAGTGAGTCTGAAGTGGTAGTTAAGGATTATTGTCTCTCTCAATGTTTAGAGGGTATAAGAAGAATAGGAAGACTCTATGTACAATACATGCAACATACATAAGTGGTATGTAGAACATATAGTACAAAGGGAGGCAAGAAAAATATATATGAGACAGAAGATTATTATTCTATTAGAAGTCATTTTCTATGGCTTATTTCCAAAACCTGAGATAATTTTTCAGCTCACAACTTTTGCCTAAAGAATCTTTTGTGAGATATATTTCTAAAAAATCTTGACAAATAAATACATGCTACTATCTTTGTTTTAGAGTGACCCCCGAGACCTTTTTTCTCATATAGCCATATTTTTAAGTCAAAATTGGTATCTGCATATCAAAGCATTTCTATAGACCTCTTTTCAGACAAGGATTTTTTGTTCACCAGGATTAAGCAGAGTTCTGAATTAATTCTGTATCATACATGGAATATAATATCAGAAGTAAATTCTAATGAAGAATAATCAAATTGATATTCTTCTCGTTTATGAAAAACAATTCCTACTATGTGATTGCCATTTGTGAGACTATTTATTACAGCCTAATTGTAAATATCTATAACTGTGTCTTTTATGTAAACTGATACACAACACACATAGTAACACTTGTACACATATATACACAATTAAATAAACTTAAGACACCATAGATTGTTTAAAAAAAGCAAAAACAAAAATAAAACAACAACAACAAAAAACATTTCAAGCACCAAAAACATTTTTCAAATACCTGGTCAAGGTAATCCAAATGGCTATCAAATCAATAAATCTGGGCTCTCAGTTGATGAGCAAACTCTTACTTTTAGTTAGGGTTTACAGTAACAACTAGGAGAAATTGTGATTGCATCCTATGTCAGTTACTTCTCATGGTTTTCTTTCATACATAGTAATTTGCCTATGGATTTATCAAGTTATCACTGCTTTACCAAGTAGTTTGTCTAATTTTAATTATGTAATATGGTAATATTTCTTAAGTATATCAATAAATATAACCCTTAAGGAAACTGAAGTCGTCATTAAAAGCCTCCCCCAAAATAAAAGCCCAGTTCCAGATGGTTTCAATGCAGAATTCTAGCAGACATTCAAACATGAGCTATTACCAATACTCCTCAAAATGTTTCACACAGTAGAAATTGAAGGAATATTGCCAAACTCTTTTAATGAGCCCACAATTACCTTAATACCCAAGCCACTCAAAGACTTAACAAAGAAATAGAATCATAGACCAATTTCTCTTATAAGTATTGATGCTAAAATTCTCAACAAATTCTGGCAAACCATATACAACAACATTCAAAAACAATATCATCTAACATGATCATGTGAGATTCCTCCCAGAAATGCAGGGATGGTTCCACATACGAAAAACTGTAATTGTCATCCATCATATAAACAAGCTGAAGGAAAAAAAAAACCCACATGATCATAAACTTATATGCTGAAAAATCTTGTGACAAAATCCAACATTTCTTTATGATAAAATTCCTGGAGAGATCAAGAATACAGGGAAAACATAATAAAGGCAATTTACAAGAAGCTGACAGGCAATATCAAACTTAATGGAGAAAAACTCAAAATAATACAACTAAATCAGGAACTGAACGAGGATGTCCTCTCTCCCCTTATCTATTGAACATAGATCTTTAAGTTTTAACTAAAGCAATCAGAGAAAAATGGAGATTGAGAGGATACAAATTGGAAGAGAAGAAGTGACATTATCTCTATCTGCAGATGATATGACATATATATATATATATATATATATATATATATATATAAGTGATCCACAGAATGCTACCAGGGAACTTCTACAGCTGAGAAACACCTTCAGCAAGGTAACAGGATATAATATTAACTCAAAGAAATCAGTAGCCTTCCTAAACACTAAAGGTAAAGGGGCTGAAAAAGAAATAAGGGAAACCTCTCCCTTTATAGTAGCTGCAAATAGCATTAAATACCTTTGAGTAACTATAACCAAAGAAGTAACAGATCTATTTGACAAAAGTTTAAAATCACTGAAGAAATGTAAGAGGATATCAGAAAATACAAAGAACCCCTATGTTCCTGGATAGGTAGCATTAACCTAGTAAAAATAGCAATTATTCCCAAAGCAGTCTACAGAGTCAATGCACTGCCCATCAAAATCCCAATACAAAATTTTATGGACCTTGAAAGAAATTCTTTTTCATTTGGAATATCATAAAAGCCAGGATTGCCACTACAATTTTGCTCAACATAAGAATCTCAGGAGGCATCACCATCCCAGACTTCAAGTTATACTATAGAGCTACAGTAATAAAAACAGCCTGGTACTGGCATAAAAACAGACTTGTGGATCAATGTAATAGAATTGCATGTCCAGACATTAACCCAAAAACCTATGAACATTTGATCTTTGACAAAGAGGTCAAAATATGCAATAGAAAAAGATAGTACCTTTAACAAATGGTTTTGGCATAACTGGATGGTAGTGTGTAGAAAAATGCAAATAGATGCAAACCTATCACCCTGCACAAAACTCAAATCCAAGAGGATCAAAGACCTCAACATAAACCCAGCCACACTGAGCTTGATAGAAAAGAAAATGGGAAATACCCTCCAATGCATTGGTACAGGTCAACACTTCCTAAATATAACACCAGTAAAATAGACACTAAGAACAACAATCAATAAGTGGGACCTCCAGGAAATGAGAAGCTTCTATAAAGCCAAGGACACAGTCAATAATAGAAAATGACAGCTTACACAATGGGAAAATATTTTCACCAACCCTACAAGTAACAGAGGACTGATCTCTAAAATTTATGGAGAACTCAAGAAACTAGAGCCCAAAACCTTGAATAACCCAATCAAAAAATGGTGCTCAGGACAAAAAATAGAATTCTAAGCAGAAGAATTATGAATGGATGAAAGGCACTTGAAAAAGTGCTCGACATCTTTAGTCATCAGAGAAATGCAAATCAAAACAACTTTGAGATACCATGTTATACTTGTTATATTGGCTAGAATAAAAGACTCAGATGACAGTCTATGCTGGAGAGATTGAAGAGCCTGGGGAACACTCCTCCATTGTTGGTGGGAGTGTATATTGGTTCAGCCACTCTGGAATGCAGTATGGTAATTTCTCAGAAAATTGGGAATCAATCTCCCCAAAATCCAGCAATACCAGTGCTGGGCATATACCCTAAAGATGCACATTCACACTCCAAAGGCATTAATTAGCTCAACTATGTTTACAGCAAAATTATTCATAGTAGCCAGAACCTGAAAACAACCTAGATTCCCCTCAACTGAAGTATGGATTAACAAACTGTGGTACATGTACACAATGGAGTACTACTTAGCAGTGAGAAAAAATGATATCCTAATATTTGTAGACAAATGGATGGATTTGGAGAATATACTAAATTTTTGAGTTCTCACAAACTCAGAAAGATAAGCAGGGGATGTACTCACTCATTAGTGGACTTTAAACAAAAAAAGTTAAGCCTGCCCAAGCTGCAAACAACAACCACTGGACAGCTTGTGATCTGAATCACCTTGGACTTGCACATTGGTGCCTATTCCTTCTAGAGGAACTTCTGACTTAGTCTTTTTTTTTTAATTTTATTTTATTATTATGAACAAAAGAAGTCACACTTTCTATCCTTGTATATCCTTATTCAAGGTCCCTTCCCCCTCCCACCACATCAGGTCATTCTCTCTTCTCCACAACTCCCCATCCCCTCCCTGGACAGGCAGCAGGCAGTCCCAAAGTCCCACTGTCCTAATATTGCTTAGTTCTGCCTTTACCCCTGGCAGATGCAGTTTTCTTCCCCCAACCTCAGGACTGAGTCAGGTGTTCCTCTAGGGTGAGTGGGATTCAAGGCTGACTCAGTCTTGAAGTGGAGGTGAGGAAAGCAGATCTACCTGGAGTGGATGCTGAACTAAGCCACCTTGGAACCTTGGGACTTTCTGCCCTAGCTGGAGAGAAGATAAACTGATGGAGAGAAGAGTGAGTGACTAGAAAGTGCGAGAAGGGGAAGGGAGCCTGAACAAGTGTATACATGGATTAAAAAATGACTTTTTTTCATAATAAAAAAAGGAAAAAAAAGGAAAGAATAAACAACATAATGGTGGTTTCTGTTCATGGACTGCAAGAAGGGGAAAGAAGAATAATGGTGTAAATAGAGTCCCTTTGGAGTAATAAAAATCTAGAACATTTTCTGTGATTTAATTTTTTTATTGTGTACATGTTTGTGAGTTTGTGTAAATCTCAAGGCTGGAGTTATCGGTATTGTAAGCTGAAACTCTGGTCCTTGACAAACCTGCATGAGCCCCTAACTGGTAAGCTACCTCTTCTGCCCCACTAGCCAGTGCCTGAATTTGGTGGCTGCATAAGAAGTTGGTTATAATAAGTACCAGAAATGTGAAAAAGAAAATAGAGTCTTAATATGAGGAAGCTTTGTTAAGGGTGAACTTTTATTTAATTGAATATTTGGGGGGCAATATATGTTGATCATAGTTTCCCCTTCACAAACTCCTCCCATATCCTCCTCACCTTCCCACCACCCAAGTCTAGGCTTTTTCTTTTTCTCTCTTCATAAAACAAACAAACAAAAAAAGAAATAAGATGGCTCCATATAGTTATAGACTCGGTGTTACATTGGTATTTAAATATTATATTTATACAACTTTTGCACATAGGATCAGTCCCAAAGTGTTTTCTGTGCCTAAGAATATTCTTTTGGAGAAAATTAATTTTCCCTATCTGTCTTAGTCAATGTGCTATTGCTGTGATGAGACACCATTACTACAAAATCTCTTCTAATAAAAAGGTTTTAATTGGTGTCTGTTTACCAAGGTTAGTCTATTGTCATCATTGTGGGAAGCAAACTGGCAAAAAAGCAGACATGATGCTGGGGAAGTAGCTAAGAATTATTCATCAAAATCGACAGACAGTAGGAGAGAGAGAGAGAGACAGAGAGAGAGACAGAGAGAGAAAGAGAGACAGAGAGAGAGACCCCAAAGACACATATATCCCTCAGTGACACGTTTCCTCTAACAAGGCGACAACTACAAGGCCATGTTCCCTTAGCTCACTCAAGTCTTGTCACTCCCTGACTGACTAAGCATTCAAATATGTGATTCTGTGGGGAGCATGGTAATTCATTCTCCTATGCTAACACACTATCTAAAGAGATATCAATTGCAAATAGCTGCTTGGTAATAGCTGGTACACTGTGTTTTTTCCCTTTAAAAGTGATAAAATTTTATCAGCTTTGAGGCAGTGTAGGTCATTTGCATGCTGTTATACAAAATCTGGTAGCAAATGTTCTTACTCAAGTAAATGTGGCAGAATCAGACCCTAAATTTTATAATTTATAAATGTTTGAGGCTGAAAATCTCAGGTGGACTGTGGTTCATGTGAACATTTTTTATAACCAAACATCTATGATTTCAAAGAAATGAAATCAAAGGAAGAGTTATATTCCATTTTTTTTCCAAATTAGATGACTCAGCATAGATTTAAAGAAAGGAAAATAAAATAAAAAGTAAAATATAAAATAAAATTTAAAATGATAAAAAAATTGCTCACAACATGTAAGTTTGTCAAGAGGCACTGAGTTCTCTACAAGCCTTTCAAGATACACAAGTACACCTTTGTTCAGAGGACTTACACAGTACACTGCATGAATGTTCAAGCTTCCTAAAGAGAGTGATTAATGTCAGTTTCTTCACTGCCGTGTGATATCATCTAGATCTGTGTCTAAAAGATATCAGTATTCTATACCTATTTTTAATGTGTATCATCACAAAAAAATGTTTTTTTTTTAATTCTGAAAGATACCATATTAAGTAAAAATTAATGGGGTGGTAGTTTTATGTATGGAAATAGTTGTACTCAGATATTATATAAATGGATAACAGTGAAATGATACAGTGCTTTAATGTTTACCTTCTAAAAACCTATCATATACTATATACAGTTTTAATGGTTACTATAACGCACAAACATTTACTGGGAATTTATTAAGCATAATATCTTGACTGAGAAGCAGAGGATAGATAGTTATGACTTCAAAACACAAAGAAGAATATAGAATACCAATGGCTAAATTGGTGAAAGAAACCATTAAAAAAGGAAGTACAGTGGAACTCAATAGGACATAACAGAAAAAAAAAAGTATCAGCAAGGTATATACCATGGAAATTTAATAAATTCCTTAAATTTAAAGTTTATTACGTAACTCATCACCTCAAAATTATCTATAGTATGCTAATGTTTTGAGAGCTCATTGTTTATGAAAATATCAGCTCACTTAGTTAGTAGACATGCCCTCACAGGAATTAAACTTAAAAATTTATGGTAGTGTTTTAATTATGCCTCTAATTTTCATTTATTGTGGTGTGTAACCTGAGATGTACTTCTTTAATTTTTGTCCAGGAGATCCCATCCCTAAGAAAAACCTAAATGAGAACAGATGCATATCATTTTATGAGGAAATAGAGACACTATCAATATGTGAACAGAAATATATCAATGCAAGCTACAGAAAGTGCCATGACATTTCTGAATTCTCATGTTGCCAGATATAAGGGAGAAAGCATCACTAATTGTCTGACTATGAGGAACATTCTCAAGAGATTCGGAATGACCTATTATAGTGACAAAAGAAATAAAACTATAATAAATTGACAAAAAAAGAGAAGTCTTACTAGCAAATTATGAATAAATTGGGAGACACCTTTATGGCACTTGTGTCACAAGCTGAAAGTAAAAACATAAGATCTCTTTGATATCAGATAGAATACTAACCTTGGGATACTTCTTTAGATAAAACCATGAATTCAAGTAACTTATTAAAAAATAGAATCAAGTATTTTTACTCTACATATTCTGGACAAAGATCAGGTAAAAGGTTTTAGAGTATAAAGGTACCTGTCTCCCAATCTGATAATCTTGAACTCACATAGAAGCAGAAGATAGACGCTTCTAAAACTTTCCTTGATCTGACCTCCACATGTACTCTGGGCACAGGCATACGCACGCACACACACACACACACACACACACACACACACACACACACACAAAGACAATGTAATAATTAAATTACAATAATTGAAGGATTCTAAACATGGGAAGGTGTGGATATTTATTACGTAATTTATAAAACCTGAAATATTAGAGACAGCACACTGTCAAATTCTAGGCAGACAGAGCAGGTATTTCTTGATCCTTGAGTACAAGAACAAACAGCAGAGATTCTAAAGCACACATCTTTAATTTCAGCAAGGGAAAACTGGGAATAGTGACCTACACCCTTAATCCTATAAATCCAGGGACAGAATTTCTTCTGTTTCTGTGAGTTCAAGGCTAGCTACAAAATAGCGTAGTACACCCCTTTAATCCTTACCTGAATGGGATACAACTGAGAAGAAGGGTATATAATGTCTCTTAGGAACCTAGCAGTGGCAGAAGTGACAGGCAGAAGCAACTTTCAAAAGTGACCAGGAGCAAGGCTGAGGAAGTTGCAAGATAGCTGGTTAAAAACTGACTGTGATGTTTCCTCTCTCTGATATTTCAGCCTTTCCATGATACTTGATCTGAGTATTCTTTTTATACAATCCAAATTCCTGCTACACTTGCCATCCATCTTTGGGGCACAGATTCTCAAAAAAAAAAAAAAAAGCCACTTACCAGCCAAAGCAACACATGAGTTAGCCTCCAGCTTTAGGCAGACCTGGCCACATGTATTTAATTTCACATTTATCTGGGTAAGTTTTTCAGACAGTGGCCTTTTTCTCCTGGTAGGTTATGGGTTCTTTCTCTTTCTGGACCCCTGTTTGGGCTGCTATCACATTAGATAGCTGTCCCACTTCACAACCATTTGAATCATCACTGACAATTAGATTGGTAAGTACAACAGTTTTTTTTTAAGGGAATCTATTTAAGGCAATGAAGGTTGCTTGGTCTCTCTGTGATCTTCCTCTAGACAATCTGATATTAGAATCATTAAAGGAAAAGATAAATAAAGTAGATGGTATTATCCGCATAATATTTATTATGAATATTTTTGAATGTGAATGCCAAGAAATAAGTATTTAAAAAGTCTATTAAGAGGAAACTCAAAGATATTTAAACAAAGGAGTATAAAGAACAGACCTCAGCAATGTCATCTAAGGCTAGAGAAAAACAGCCTAAGGTTATCAGATAGCCAACATTAATATATCCAATAACCATTAAGAAATCACAAAAGGATAAAGATATTAGAGAAGTTAATTGGGTTCCAGTACAAATGCTAGAACTGAGAAGTGTTAAAGATTGTGCCATATGGGATGCATTCACTATTTGTAAAACAAACGCTCAATAGCTGGTCATCTTGCAACTGGATCATTCCTAAGGACTGGTTAGATATGGTTACTGCTGTTTTGGAAGCAGGTCCACTTTTACAGTGAAAAACAGGGTGGAAGAAGGAGGCTAAAATAGTAGAACAAAGAACCAGGGCCAGGGGAATAGAAGTCTTCCAAGACCAACTTCTTGGGGAAGTAGAATATTCTGGTATTAAAAGGCAATCCCTATAAAATGAACACCCTCTTGATTATGCTGCATAGCAACACTAAATGCTTGGGATGGGATAAAAGAAGAAGGGAAGAAAACTGAAACATTCACAAAAATAATTCAAAGCCCAAACAAAACTTTTATAGACTTTTTTCAGAGATTATCTACAGTAACAAATAGGATAGTATCAGATTCGGGAGCAAAGCGAATAATAATCAAATCCTTGGCATTTTGGAATGCTAATACACAATTAAAAAATAATAATACCATTAAAAGCAAAGTCAGCACCATTAAAGGATTGGATTTGTGAAACAATGAATGTAGATTCTTAGAAAAGTGATGATGATTGGGTAGGAGAGATTATTTCTAGATGTTTAAGAAAGAGGCAGAATGTTAAATGCTATATTTGTGGAAGGCAAAGTCATATACAAAGAAACTGTAATCAAGGTATTCCCAGAAACAATGCCTTTGTAAGGAATAATCCCAATAGAGCACTGCTCCTTCCTAGAGTATACAGGAGGTATGGAAATGGTAGACATTGGACTAATGTTGCTCAACAAGGGACAGACAAGATAAGATTTTGATTTCAGGAAACACCACAAGGGAGCCTTTGAAAGCCTCCAAAGCCCCCATATCAAATTCAATTCAGGCTTTCCCTGTCATCTCAGAAGAAACCCCTTCCCAGAGTGATCAGAAAACATAATGCCTAGTATAACTGTTACTCTGGGTAACAGAAAACTTATTGAAGAGAGAAAAAAATCAGGAGAAACTACAAATCAAAGCTGATAATATTAAAAAGGAAACTTTCTGAGAGTTAGGTTTGGGGAAGTGTTTTGGTTTTGTTTCCATAGGTGAAGAAAAGTTATGGGTACCATCAAAATTAATAAAGACTCGATTTGAACCAGGTAAACTTCATGAAAATAACAATTGATGGATCATCCACCCATACTATAATTCTTTAAGTTGTAAGAAAATACAAAGTGTTGGGGCAAGTTTTGTTTTTGTCTTTGCTGAAAACCAGCAATATCCATCTTCAAGAAATTAAAAGACCTTGGACATGTAGACAGCTACAACAGAAGGGAGGCTATCCAGAAAAAAAATTCAAAAGGAAAAAGAATATCACATCCATTGGTACCAATATACTTTACTTGGTATCATCTTTCTTCTTAACCTCTATCTTTGCTTACAAGATAAATTGAAGTCCCAGTTTAATTATAAATTAAAGCTGGCTTTGGAGTTAGTGTGTGGCTCTCTCCTTCTCTAAACCAAAGCAGCCTTGTTAAAGAAAAATGTAAAATCTGTGTATCATACCAGAAGAGCCACTTCATATGATACAGAAGAATAAATAAAATGAAGGGACTGTCTTATTCTGAATAAATATATAACTTGTATCTTCTGTTGTGTTTTAGTTTCTTATCAGTAGTCTGCAGTGATCCATAACAATGCCTAATTGCAAACTGGAAATATCCAAAAGAAAGATGGGGCCCCACAATAATGATTTCACACGGACTGTGACAAAGCCACTAGGCTGACAAACACCAACCAAAAATCAGATTTGGACTACAAACTTCTCAGGACAATTTTTAGGTGACAATCTGAGATGAACCAGCTTCATAAACTACTCTATCCCAGACTTGAGACAATTCATGCACTTTCCTGTTATGCAGAGACTGGACAACAAACAATACACCTACATATTTTAGGACTTGAGAATTAATAACCCTATTATTTTCAGGATCCCTTAAAGATGCTGTCACCCCCCACCCCTAGACAGCAGGAAGTAAATTTAAGAACACAGTGCCCACATTACCAAGAGGCAGGGTGGGTGGATTTTGGTCTTTCAATGGGTTATGGATGGTTGTCATTGTCTAGGGTAATTGGTTCAAAATTGTTATTAGCTATGGTAAGAAAAAAGCTAAGGAAGCGAGATCAGACTTAGGGTTCTTGTTTTTAAAAAATAGGGAAAACCCATTCTTGCTGCTCAGTTTTTGTAAATGGGAAATTACAAGAGTGGATAAGAAACTGACAGCACTGAAAACTAAGTTTGATAGGGTGCATGATGTAAAATCATCAAACAATAAACAAAAATATTATGATGGACAAAAGGGGATACAGATATGATAGGATATAAGGGTAGATTATTGAAACTACTTTAAAAAAGAAATTGGTAGTGTTAAATATTTTACATTGGATTTGATTTTTTCTATGTTGTATACAAATTGTACATATTGATATAATGTTGAGATTTTGTCACGGTACATATGTACCTGTTTTTTCAAGGTATTATACTTACACAGTTCATCTAACAACATAATACAAATTGCTAGTTTAGTTCAGTATAATACCTTGAACAAACAAGGATATATGTACAATAACAAAATTAATCTCAAAATTATATCAAGGTGACTGGAAAGGGCAGGAGGGAGAAGGAATTTTGAACAAGAGTATACATGGATAAAAAACATAACTTTATTTAATATAAAAAAGAAAAAAATAAAAAACAAATAAATAAACAAAAAATGAATTGCTAGTCCATGAAAGTTATTACCAACTAATTATAATATAAAGAAATGCAAGTTACTAGACATTACCATCAAACTTATAGTCATATTAGGTATGTTTTTAAGATCCCATATAATTTAGATGAACAGATCTTCTTCAAGCAATTCAGAGATCCATAGAATATAGTGATAGTTTTAGAAGAAAAAACTCACTTAGAAGTTAAAATATATGAGTTTAATGGATTAACAAACTGTGGTACATCTACACAATGGAATACTACTCAGCAGTAAGAAAAAGTGATATCCTAAAATTCGCAGGCAAATGGATGGATTTGGAGAATATCCTCCTGAGTGAGGTATCACAAACTCAGAAAGATAAGCAGGGGATGTACTCACTTATTAGTGGTCTCTCAACAAACAAACAAGAAAAAAAGCCAAGCATGCCCAAGCTGCAAACCACAACCACTGAACAGCTTGGGATCAGAAACACCCTGGACTGACCCTTCAAATCCCAGTCCAACTATAGGAACACCTGACTCACTCTTGAGGAAGGGGGGACAAAACTGGATTTGCCAGAAGTGAAGACTGATCTAAGCATTATTGGGTCACTGGGACCATGGGACTGTCTGCTGCCTGCCCAGGAAGGGGATGGGGAGTTGAGGAGAAGTAAAATGACCTGATGTTGTGGGAGGGGGAAGGGACTCTGAATAAGGATATACAGTGATGGAAAAAAAAATTCAGAGGGAAAGCTTCACACAAAGTAAATATATGTGTAGCAATCTTATTTGCATTATCACCCTTGATAAGTCATGTTTATGATTTTTATCTTCTTTATAGTTATTGTTAACTTATCAGCATTTTAAATTCATTTTACTGTTTTTCTTGATAAATACAAATAAATAAAGAGGAAGAAAAAGAAAATAATACCAAGAACTGACAAAAAAGAAAAAAGAAGAGACATCAAAATATAGTTCTCCATTACTAATGCAAGTTAAATACAAAGTGGATTAGGTACAATTCTTCTTTATTAAGTGACTTGTATATTTTTTAAGGATTATACACAATTGGCAAATTCTTAACCAAATTAAACAAAAAAAGGAATGACCTACTTCAATAATACCAGAAATTGAAAGGCAAACATTGTAACAGATAGGAATGATATTCCAGAGAATCATAAGGACAAACATTCTAAATTTCTTTTGATAAATTAAAGAATCGAAAAAACTAGTGAGTTTTTAAAAAGCTAAATTAAAACTAAATTCAATGAAGGATTTTAACAAATGCATACTTTGTAACCTGCTTGAAATTCTAATAAAATACATCATACTAAAAAAACCCAGCAATAACAGAAACAAAGAGAAGAAAATATGGACTTGCTACAGAATTCTATTATACCTTAAAAACTAAAACAAATGCATATATAATTCTATAAAACTTAAAAAAATGAACAAAGTCATGAAAATTTACAAAGCCAATAACCCTGATATTACTCACATTATTTCTTTCTTTTTTATTTTTAATATAAATATTTATTATTTGATGTTTTTACATCATTCACCCCATCAAAATCAGATAGCAGACCTCTCTGAATCATGCCCGCTCTTATGATCTCCCCATAAAAAAAAAAAAACCACCCAATCATGTTGCACACTTACTGACCAGATCATAATCAAACTCTCTGTGGACTAGCCCTTAATGAAAACAGTTCTTTCCTCACCCAAACACCCGCCAGAGGACTTCAATGTAGAAGAGAGGTATTGTATCATTTAGCTATATTCTAGCCTTGAGATCTGGTGTACAATGACATCTCTCTCTCTTTTTCTAAAGTCCACTGATGAGTGAGAACATCCTTGGCTTATCTTTCAGGGTTTTTGATACCTCGCTCAAGAGGATATTCACCAAATCCATCAATTTGTCTGCAAATTTTAGGATATCATTTTTTTCTTATTGCTGAGTAGTACTCCATTGTATAGATGCACCACAGTTTGTTAATCCATTCTTCAGTTGAAGGGCATCTGGGTTGTTTCCAGGATTTTGCTATTACAAGTAATGTTGCTGTGAACATAGTTGAGCTGATGCTTTTGGGGTGTAAATTTGCATTATTAGGATATATGCTTAATAGTGGTATTGCTGGATCCTTGGGGAAATTGATTCCCAGTTTTCTGAGAAACTGCCATACTACATTCCAGAGTGGTTGAACAAGCTTACACTCCCACCAACATTGGAGAAGTGTTCCCCTTGCTCCACATCCTCTCCAGTATAGGATGTCATCTGTGTTTTTAATCTTAGCCATTCTGACAGGTGTAAGGTGGTATCTCAAAGTTGTTTTGATTTGCATTTCTCTGATGGCTAAAGATATTGAACACTTTTTTATGTGCCTTTCAGCCATTTTCAATTCTGCTGAGAATTCCTTTTTTACTTCTGAACCCCATTTTTTGATTCGTTTATTCAATATGTTGGGCTCTAGTTTCTTGAGTTATTTATATATCTTAGAGATGGGTCCTCTGTCAGTTGTAGGGTTGGTAAAAATCTTTTCCCATTCTGTAGGTTGTCATTTTCTTTTATTGACTGTGTCTTTGGCTTTACAGAAGATTTTCAGTTTCAGGAGGTCCTTGAAACTGAGTGTCTGTGCTACTGGTGTTATACTTAGGAAGTGGTCACTAGTTCCAATGCATTAGAGGGTATTTTCCATTTTCTTTTCTATCAAATTCAGTGTAGCTGGGTTTATGTTCAGGTCTTTGATCTACTTGGATTTAAGTTTTATGCAAGGTAATATGTTTAGATCTATTTTACTTTTTCTACACGCAACTATCCATATATGTCAACACCATTTGTTGAAGATACTATCTTTTTTCCAATGAATATTTTAGCTTCTTTGTCAAATATCAAGTGTTCATAGCTGTTTTGGTTAATGCCTAGGTCTGCAATTTAATTCCATTGATCCACTTGTCTGTTTTTATGCCAGTACCAAGCTCTTTTAATTATTGTGGCTCTATGGCATAATTTGAAGTAAGGGATGGTGATTCCTCCTGAGGTTCTTTTATTGAGCAAAATTGTTTTGGCAATCCTGGCTTTCCTATTATTCCAAATAAAATTGAGTATTGTTCTTTCAAGGTCTGTTGTCACCTCTTGACCTTTCATCACTCAGCTGTATGCCCAAAGACGTGGCTGTTTCCCTGCTGCTATCACACCAGCTGTGTACAGGGCGGGCTGTGCTCCACACCAAAGCTCAGAAGTTGTCTGCGAGTCCAGGATTCGGTGGAGGAAGTCACCTTCTGACATCTGACCTCTCAGCTGTGATTTTAGAAAGTCAGCTGCTTCCCTTCCAACATCATGTCAGTCGCAGTCTGCACAGAACTTTTGCTGAAGCCAAGTTGCTTACCTCTGAGGCAGGTGCCCAGCACCAAGGAACTCAGCTTTTCCCCTGCTGCTAATTTCTTGTCTGTGTTCTGGGTGGGCAATGCTCCGTGCTGGAGCCGAGTGGCTGTCTAGGTACAATTATTTGGACTCACCAAAATAGGTTAAATAATAGAATACTTTGTTTAAATTCATCAATTGTATATTATTGTATATAATTATTGTACCTATTGCATATCATCTTTCCTATGATAATTAAAACTTTCTTTTTATTTTTGACACAAAGGGGATATGTGAATATTTGTTACATATTTAATAAAACCTGAAATATCAGAGACAACACACAGTCAAATCCTAGACAGACAGATTAGGAATTTCTTATCCTTGAGTACAAGGACAAACAGATGATATTCAATAGCACATACCTTTAATCTCAGTACAGGGAAAGCCCGGAGTAGTGACCTATACCCTTAATCCTATAACTCCAGAGACAGAACTACCTCTGTTTCTGTGAGTTCAAGGCTATCTATGAAATAGAGTAGTACATGCCTTTAATCCTAACCTGGAGGGGATACAGCTGAATAGAAGGGGATATAAGGCCTCTTAGGAACCTAGCAGAGGCAGAAAGGACAGGCAAAAGCAACTTTCAGAAGTGACCATGATCAAGGTTGAGGAAGTTGCAAGATAGCTATGTGAGAAATAACTGTGGTGTTTCCTCTGTCTGATATTTCAGATATTTGGCTCTGAGTCTTCTTTTATACAGTATGAATTTGTGCTATATGAAGGCATAGCATTTTGCTTTGGGAAAGCATTATTGGAACTTGGAACTCTGAGTCCTAACATTTTCCTAAAAGGGAATAGTTTGTAAAAGCTTTAATTTTGAGGCAAATATTTGATTAGATTATTTAAATTAAACTATGGAGAAGCTCAGATTTGAGAAGATTATATTTCTTCATTGTGCTCTAATACCTCCAATTGTCTTGTGCTATTAAAGTGTAATGTAGCCCTGGAAACTATGTTTAGCATGAGAAAACACTGTTTCATGTATGAAAAACACACTTGCTATCGAAAACACTCTAAAACAATATACTAAAATACAAACCTTCATTACAAATGTAAAAATATATGGATGATATGATATATATATATATTTATAAATATAGTAATAATTGGTACAATATAAATATGCAATAACCATATCTCTAGGTTCACTTACTTTTATTTTATTTTATTTAATTTTACTTCATAATATAACTTGAACTCCTTTTAACATTATATTTAGTATTACCTATTAAAGGAATTCAGTCATTGATCATAAAGATTGCATTGTTTGATATTGTGATAACACACAAGACAGTTCATTTAAGCAAGAAATAAGTGATTAATATAAAAGCCAAACATTAAACAGAATTTAAAACCCTGGTGAGAAAAAGAAGTGGAAATATTGTCAAAGGAAGAGTGGTCGAGGACACCAGGAGAACACAGACCATAAAATAATCTATGGAGGGCCATAGAGGCTCACACAGATGAAAGTACAATCAAGAACGCTGTGTGAGTCTGAGTGAGGTCTTCTGTATATGTCATGGCTGTGTAGGTTGGTGTATTTGTGGTACTCCTAACAGTGGGAGTGAATTGTCTCTCACTCTTTTGCCATGTCTTGGGAAACTTTTCTTCCACTGGGTTGCCTAGTCATTTTATTTCATTATTACTTTTAGATTCCTGTTTTCTAAAGAGAAAGAGGAAGGGTATGCATTTAAGAAAGAGTGAGAATTTGGGTAGCAGGGGTATTAGAAGTGCCTGAATGGAGTTAGGGGGAGGAGAAGCTATAATCAGAATGCACTGTAAGATAAACAATCTGGTTCCAAAAATACAGAAGAAAATATCAACCTCTTTCTGTTGCTACTGATTATATTTTTTTCTAACAAAGAAACCTTATCAGATCTCTTCCATCCACTTTAGCACACTGACTAACATTTCACTACTCTTGTCTCCTTTAGGTGATCATAAAGTTGAGCTTTTGTTGATGGAACTCATCTTACAGCATATACTACAAACCTACAGTTATTACAATCTTGGTTAATTTTCCCAAGCATTATGTAAAAAGTGGAGATGAATTTCCAAAAGTCAGGGAAGAGGATGGGATAGGCATCACTGGTAATTGTAATATAAATAAAATGGATCAATAAAAAAGAAACCTCCAGTTTTTCAGAACTAAAAGAAAAGATCAAAAAATATATTATTGTATTAATAAAATTTGACAGATTTGTTGATAACATATGAACAATTACACTTGGCAACATTACATATATGTATATTATTTTATTATTTATTCACATTCAAATTTAGCAAAGAAATATGTTAAACATATACAAAAATGAGATTTAAATTTAAAGGTTATATTCTGCTCCCAAATGTTATACCTTAAAATCTTCAATTATATTTAGAATATATATTAGACCTGAGTTGATAGCTCAGTCCATCAAGTGAATGTTACAAAGGCAAAGAAACCTAAAATTGATACCCAGAAACCATACAAAGCAGATGATTATGAACCCATGAGTTCCTATTTTCAACTCTAGTAGAGTAGACAAGCACACACCTGCTGCTCCATGAGATCCAATCAAATTAAATATGTCTACAGAAAAAGACAAGTACCAGTCAAAAAATGAGGTGAATGACAAAGATGCTCATTTAAATATGTGTATATGGTTCCACACACCTGATTGCATATAAACATACATGTACATGTTCACAGACATATACATATGCACAAAAGGATGCATAATATACATACATATTTATAGATTAGATGTTTTTATATACATCAACTGTATATATATACTATATGTTTGCATGTGTGTGTTTTGCATTTGCTTTCTTTTGGGTACAATAAATTATTGTTTTGATGATTATCAGGCATTTACTGTGATTTGCTCTGGGAGAATATATCATATGTATATATTTTAAAGCTTAATTCATCAATTTAATACTTGTAATCCCTAAGTTAAATAAATACACAAATAGCTCTTATATTGGAAGCACAAGGAAATGATCTTCACATTCATTGTAGACATACGTGGTTTGTTATTCATTTTTCCTTTTTTCAAAGTTTTATTTTATTGAGTAGGTACATTCAGTGCAAGTCTATACTTTGGTTTAAGAGACCTGACTGTGTTAAATCTTAGACTGCTGCCTTGGGATTTTCAGAACAGCTAGTTATTACAAGTGTCTTAAAATGTGAACTCAAGTTTTCATGTTCACATCTTAGGTGCTGTGTCATCTACCCACCCTCACATCTAATTTTCATGAATAGTTTTATATGTAGATTACAAGACACATGGATGTAGAAGCAATAGACATAGATGGAAGACTATGGTATTATTATTTTAGGAATTATTTCAATTGGAGAACAAATGAGTAGAATTGATAACTATGTCTTTATGCAGATGATTTTTGAATTCAATTTTTGACATTGATTTAATCATTCAATGACCTCACAAGTCATCTACAAATGTGCATTTTCACCACAACAAATCTAGCAGGCTTTTCAAAGTCTGAAACTGTGCATTAAACATTGCTTCCTAGCCTAGATGCCCTTGCCATATGGTAAGAGCAAATGTTTCCAAAGGAGCAAATGTTCTGTCAGAGAGTCTCACTGATGTTTTGATTGGATTGCTCTATTATCTGAGTATGTCTGCCAAAGAAAAGCACCTGCACAACAGAGTCTTCAAATGCTGCCAGGCTGCCACAGTGAAGGGAAGCAGTTGCTTGCAGACAAGTTGCCTGTCATCCTCAGATCTTATGAGAGATATCTGCATAATCGTTGCCTCAAAGTAGATCTTATGCACATGGACAAACTGATGTCCTTAGGAATTCAAATGAAGACACTCCAGATGTAGAGCAACATACTGTCAAGGTTTCTGCAACAAGGCAAAGAACCAAATTGCCTGTTCTTTTCCAGTCCAATCATTTACTTCCTAGACACCTCAAACTAAACTACTATGATTTGTTCTTAGGAAATCTGTTAGTTTATATTTTAGTAAGTACAAAACAATTTAGTGAATTTTTATTTTTGAATCACTAGAAACATATTTGTTTGTTGTTTTTTAAACTCCTCAGAATCATAAAAACGTTTGGATTATAATGAATCTAAAGCAAAAGCATCTCTTTAAGTCATTTTAGCCATATTATTCTTATTATCTATGAAGGTGAAAGCAGATTAATCAATGAGATTTGTTTATATAAATGAAATTTTATTGATAAAATTTATACCCACTGTTAGTTTTGAACTTTATTGATTTTTAAAGATCACTTATACATTCCAGAGGAAAGAAGACTTGCTTATAGTTTATAATTGTTTTGCTATTTAGCATATAAATACTATTAGAAAACTCAATTGTTGAATATTACCTAAAATGTTGTTTAGTAACTGAGAAACTGATGGGCTTAAATGTAAGTTCTCCTTTATTGCTCCCAAAGTGCGTATTAAAGAACATCTTAAACATTTTACTTCTGACACTGTGTCTATCCTTCATAATATAAAAATTGCTATGAAATTTCTTAGTTCTTATAACAACAATATAACCAGAGAAAGAAATTTCTTCAGACTCTTTAATTCAATTATATCATAAAAACTCATTGTGTACTTCAAAAATAAATTAACTCAAGATGTTACTCAAAACTCCATCTGCTATATTGCCTTAAATGCGTTCGGTAGAACCTGCATAACTTCAAATGATTTTCCATCAGAAGCCAAGGGCTAGATTTTTAATGTTCGACTTTGTTTCAGAAACGACCTCATAAACTCTTTGATGATTTTCTTTTATTTTTCTCCTCTCTATTCCTTCCTGTGTAAAAGGAAAATATGCTACAAAATGCTCTTACCTGCTGTCTTTTATGTAAATTACTTTTGATAGCAGTTTAGAACTTTTAGAGAATTGAAGCTTACATTACATCTTCATTATGTCAGGAGATACTTGTGCAAGAACAAGTGAAATGACCTAAAATTTATCCTCCCTTTTATTTTCTTCAACTTAGTATTATTGAAGAACATGCCTTGCCTTATTAAAAAAATGCATTACTGAAATATTTTAAATTTATTTCTGAATATTGTTTCAGCAAATAAGAATAGAAAGATTATTGAAACTCATACAATGAATTATTTAAATTAAGATAACCCTACATTTTTTTTTTACAGAACTTGTGACTGAATACAGCCTTCTATAAAGACATTGCTCAAGTTTCTTCATTGAAATAAATACTTGATTATTCAATGAGACAATAAGTAATATATCCTTGGTGCTAGGCCAGAAGTACACATAAGATATAGGTACAGTACATTAGCATATAAAACAAGAGACTGAGTGACAAAAGTAGGACCTAAGAAAGGAAAGAAATGAACTAAAAAAAAAATGAATTTTGTCTCCTGTGTGTCTCTTGTCTGTCTCCCTCTGTCTTTCTTTTTATTTCATCTTTCTCTTACAATGTCTGTTTATCATTCCCTCTATTTCTCCCTAAATAGAATCTCTTCTAAAAAGAGATTAAAGAAAAAAGAAGCACAGATATTTAATTTTATTTAAAAAAAACTCAGATGTTACAAGCTCTGGAATGAAAACTCAATATAGTTTTCTTGTTCTTTTTGTAGATTCATTTCTTGGTAAAAGCCAGTAATAAAGAGATTATAATATAGCACACAAGCATAATATTTGAATTGAAAATATTTTTCATTTTGAAACATGTAATACTGAATAATCAAATGAGACTTTTAGAGAAACAATAATTTGTCATGCATTTTTATGAAGTTTTTATCATAAAATTCTATTAATAATAATCTACTTATTTTAAAATAAACATAAACACAAGTTAGGAAAACTATTATTCAGGGATGATTAGTAGGTTACAAGGTAGAAGCATTGACTGCTCTTCCAAATGACACAGTTTTGATTTCTGTGTATGCTCACTCCTATCCATTGCTGCCACAGTTGCTGGCAAAAGAGAAGACTCCTATAGGCTGGCAACTCTACTAACAGACAAGTTGGTCAGACCCTGTAAATTATAAGTCCACCTTGTTCCCCAAACCCACCCATCACCCTGCCACCTCAGTGGCTTCTAAAGACACAGAATCTCCCAGCTCTGAGTGATCCAAGAGAGTCTCCCTGAGACACAGACAATGGTTTCATCAATTGGAAAAAGAGATGGATAGAAGCCAGTGCAAGAATAAATTCAACAATATAAAGACCAATATGGCAGCACTAGAACCTAGCAGTTCTACAACAAGACTTGAACATTTCAATTTAAAAGAAGCAAAAAAAGACCCTGAAAATAATTTTATCAAGATAATAGAATACTTTAAAGAGCAAATTCTTTAAAAATATAGAGATAAAGACAAACCACAAATGGAAAAACTTAATAAATTACTTAAAGAATTCCAAGAAAGAGTTTTATTTCAGATGTTTTAATACAGGTAAAGGAAAAAGTTCACAACTTGAAAACTAAAATAGTAGCTATAAAAAACAAAACACAAGCTAAGGGAAATACTGGAAATAAAAAAATCTAAGTAAATGAAGTGGAACTACAGATGCAAGTATGATCAGCAGAATGCAAGAGATGGAAAAGAGACTCTGGTGTGGAAGATACAATAACAAAAATAGATTTGTTAGTCAAAGAAAGCACTAAAGCCAAGATAGTCATACCATAAAATGTTCCAGTAAATCTGGAACACCATGAATGGAACAAACCTAAGAATAACAGAGGTAGAAGAAGGAGAAAAATATGAACTCAAATGTACAAAAAATATATTCAACAAAATCATAGAACAATACTTTTCCAACCTGAAAAGAAAATGCATAAAAAGATATGAGAAATTTACAGAACACCAAAGAGACCACACACACACACATCACAACATAATAATCAAGGCACTAACACAAAGAATACAGAAAGAATAAAAAACTTGCAAAGGAAAAAGACCAAGTAACTTGTAAAAGCAGACCCATTAGAATAATATCAGACTTCTTACTCTTATCATTTATAATGTTTCATTAACTACATTTGTAATAAAAACTTTTTATTATTTGTAAATATCATACATAAAAATAATATGCTTTGAGTAAATCTACCTTAATTTCATCTCTCAGCTCTTTTATCTTCTCTTACATCCCTTCCTCCAATCTACATTTACTTCTTAATTTGAATATTCTGGATTATCAGAAGCTGCATTCATAAATTCTTATCATCATGACTACACAAACATGAACCAAACAACAATGATACTAAGACATATGACAAATTGAATGAGGAAATGCCAAGAAGTCCTTAGGACTACATAAAGAATACAGTTGACTAAGTAATGATAGGGGTAAGAGAATTGGTTCTTTCCTGGGAAGAGAGCAACAACTGCCTGTCCAATGCCAAGAGATTGACTCTAACAAGTATCATTATATTGTCTTAACATATGTTTAGGAATGAATTTATATGTAGGTAGTGATAATTAATAAGAGACTACAAGAGAGGTGCTCTGAAATGCTGAATTATCTGGGCCATCCGTTTGCACTGGAGACTTTTCAGGGGGTCTTCCTCAATCAAGCTTTATTTTCTTTAACCAAGAAAAAATCCACAGCCTCTCATTTTCTGTGGAAATAAAAAGAAAAAACTCTTCTCTAAAGTAGCTTATCTTTTGATAACAGTTTTAAAGTCAACTCATTTACAAAATATATAGATTGGACTAATCTATCAGCATTTGTAAGCAAATGTCTTTTAGTAGCTTTAACTACTTCATTTTCAGTTAAAAAAAACTTGGACAAGACAATAACATAATGTATCCTGACTCTCTTTGTATTTTCCATCTTTATGTGTTTTGTTATAATTGTTTTACTCTATTTCTTTTTGAGGGACATTATTCTTTCCCCTTTTGCTTTTCTCTCTCAAGCCTACCTATATTTTTAAACACACTCCAAACCATTTAGAGGTTTTTTGAATCTGTCTACACTACATATTTCTTATATTCTTGCTGTTTCTGACCATACCTTTGCTTAGTTGACTGGCTCTTTCCAACTCTTTCTATTTCTATGTTTCTGACCATACCTTTAATTTGCCTAGGTGTGGCTAATGATTGAAGATTTGGCTAGGATGGCTGGCTGGCTGACACCAGCCAGATCCAAGTTTAGCTTCATAGAATTATTTTTTTAGCCAAGGAAATGGTTGGACCCACAATTACCACTCTGGGGAATTTTAGGGTTTATACAGTCACCAAATAAAGTACCATCATCAGTTGCTCATTAACTCCATTTAAGTATTTGGGAGCAGGACCTCTTAAAAGACTCACAAGTTGTTGATAACACTGAGTCAGAAAGTCTCTCTTAAAAAAGCTGCACCTCTTCTTGCCTCCAGCAAAAGTAACTAGCCCAAGAAAATGCTGGTGATACAAGAAGCAGTCTTTGACTATTTCTTTTTTGTCTATATAACAGAAAGCTTAACTCTGTCATATTTTGTTTGTTTCATGCATTAAGGCTTCTATGTGACTTTAGGAACCAACCATTTTGCAGCTTAAGCTGAGCTCCCAAATCCATCCATTTTGTATCTCAAATCCACACAACTCACCAGGACATCTCTCTACCACAGCTCATATGAGAGACACAAATTGGAAGTTATTTTTTGCTCTAATTCTGTGCTTTAGGACCCTTTTTAATCTTTCTCCAGCTTTATGTGGGTGTATATGACCCCTCTTGGTGCACAATTTGTAGTAATAAGTTTCTGGCCCAGACTAGCCCCAAGATCTAGACCATGAGTACCAAAGCAACACACAGAAGCTTGTATTAATGTAATGCTGACTGATCCATGGCCCAGACATAATGCTAGGTAACTCTTGCTCTTAAACTAACTCATTATTCTTAACTTGTTTAGCCATATGGCTTAGTACCTTTTCTCAGAGCAGCATGGTTGTCTTTCTCTGCCATCTTCTGATGTCTCTACTGGTGACTTTCTGGCTTCCTTCTCTCCTCTTTCTTTTCCTAGAGTTTTCTTAGCCTGGGAGCCCTAATCATACTTCCTGTCTGTCTTTGACCAATCATCATTTTTATTAAACCATTAGGTGGAACAATAATTTACAGTGTAAAAGAACATAGTCCCATTACATATATATGCATACATGCACACAATAACAACTAATGAGGACTGAGGCCATGAATTTGAAGGATGGAAAAGAAAAGTATCCATGAGAATTTGGAGAGAGGAATAAGAATGGAGAAATATAGTTTAATTACAATTTCAAAACTCAATAAATATGATTCTTGAATCATATTTATTGTTTCCTGCATGTACATAGACTTAGGACCTTATAGGGGAATGTAAACAGCCTATAAGAATCTCCATTTCTGGATAAAAGTCACTCATCTTTTGCTAAATGTCATCATTTACCTGAATCTCTATAGCTAGGGAGAGATTTTTATGACATTCTTCTTCATTCATGCTAAGATTTTATTTGGGTTTATGTTATCCAAGTATTGTGCATGTTTTCCCTACCATTATGTATTCATGTGTGCAGAGATGTACATATCTATAAGATATGAACATACACAACAGTTAATCCATGACCATTTAGCAAAATAATAGTATTAGATTCTTTCTTAGGTCCAATGTCCTAGCCAGTAGTCAGTAACACCAAGCACCTGTTGATCTTGTAGAATGGGCTTTAGTTTCAAGTGATTATTCATAGCATGAATAAAATTGAACAAATATTGCTAGTCCATCTGTGAATTCCCTACTGAGAAAGACTTTCCATTGCTTTTCTTCCTTGGTAGTTTGAACAAAACACTCAAGTTCAATTTTTATTAGTAATCAAGTTTCCAAGTCAGCATTAAGTTGTATTTAACCTGCTCTATAATTCATATATGTGATGTCTTTAGCAAAAATTAGTCACACATAATCATGATAGGTTAACTCACCATAGCAAACAAAAGAAAACACCATATATGGCCATCAACTTAGAAGTATATAAAGATAATATGCTACATTTAAATAACAGAATGCTGTACAGATATAAAAATGTGTAAAGAAAAAAGTGGAGTTATGTAATAATTCTTCTGAGTTAAATATTTTATATCTAGAAGACAAACAGAAAAGGTTCTCTTATGCTATACTTGGCAATTTGTGTGTGTGTTTGTACTTAAATTAGAATGTCAATAAAAGTAAGGGAACTAATGATGGATTACTGGAAGAATAAAGAATTTCAAGAGAAGAAAATAGAAAATAGGTTTTATGAAGGGAATAGGGAAAGTAATGATACAAATTGTTATTCAGGCTACAGTATGTGAGATCAGGGAAGAAGCTGAGTCTGACGAGGAATCCTTGACAATCAAGACCTTTGTAAAGTGCTATGTGGAAACTTTATTTCTAAACTATATATGTATGCACAAATTAACAGAGTTTCATTGATCTACAGAGTTATTGATTTTGTAAATTTGAAAAATGGTTATTTATTGCTTCTTTAACTGTTCATAAATTTTCTTCAGGGGACATAGTTGTCTCCGTTGCCAGTTGAAGTTTCAGAATTTTGGCAAGCTAATCAAAAGCTGGAAGAAGCATACATAAACAGTTGACAAGGCAGGATTTCAGTGAAAAGATATAGAAGCAGTAGCAAGTTTATTCACTGCAAGAGAGCAAGCAGCAGGCTCAGGCAGGAGGGCTCCCAAGTTGGAAGCCTCCCCACATTCTTCAAAGTCCAGGAAGAGGGAGGAGCTACTACCCAGGAAGAATCAGAAGGTATAATATTCTTGATGAACACATTGCTTTTCAAGTAATTTTGGGCAATCTGTGCTTATGTAAACTTTGTTTACCATAAATTTAAGGATTTGAACACCAACATGTGTTTGCATAAACATAAAAATATAAAAGAAGAGAGGTCATGAGGTGGTTGAAGGACATACAGGAAGTTTTGAGAATAGAGGAACACAACAGTTATACAAAAACAGAATATGCATGCTTAGAATCAAAGTTTGTAAATACAAACACACAAATCATATAAAACTGGTACAAATATTACAGGAGAGACAGTGATGTAATGTTTTAACCAAAGAGATATATTCACTTTGAGATAATACTGGACATGTTTAAAATATAAAATTAGAGTGAAACAAATCTCTTATTAACATGTTTGCTTCTAAAAAATATGTTTTCAAAGTCTTTATACAGAAAGATATTTAAATTCAGTTTATCTGAAAAAAGATATAGTATATATAATTGATAAAAGAAAAATAACTTTTATTTTGTCTTACATGAACATCTAAATAGAAAAAGTTGAGGACTATCCAATGAATGACTAAAGAGTCAAATTACATATTCATAAACAAGCAGCAATTAAAAAATGAGAAGTTACATTTCCAAAACCCCCAAATACAAAATGGTAAACCTGACAAAATTAATACCAGTTCTCATAACACTGTGCAGGGAACAAAATTAAGTATGTCTATAGAAAATTGAGACAATTTACTTGTAATTAAATTAAAAAGTTCAATACTATCTGTATATTGATACTTAATTTATTAATAAAATTAAAACACCATACTGTCTTATTCTTTCATAATTTATATTATCAGCTATAAGATTTAAAGAAAACAAGGAATATACTTGTAGAACATAATGCCTGACTTTAATTATTCTGGCAAAGTAGCAGAATTCAAACAGTTTGTTATTGATGACAGAATGGGCTCATAGGTAAGTGGAATAGGACAAGAGATTTGAAATTCACCTACATCTATGTGATTAATGATTTTTTTTAAACAAATATACTGATGTGGTGGGATGGGGACGGGACCTTGAAGAAGGATATATAAGGATTGAAAATGTGACTTCTTTGTTCATAATAATAAAATTTAAATATATATATACATATATATATATATATATATACATATATCCATGTGTATAGTGTCTGTTACAATTCAGTTATTACAGTGTTCTGTTTTGGGGACCTGGCAGAATATGTCACCAGCCTCAACCACTCCCTATGTTCACTTGCTATTATTCAGGCATCATGCTGACCTGCTTAGGGTTTTCTTGTATAGCTACTAAGAGCTCTCCATGCACAGGTGATTGTTAGTAATCAGGCAGTTATGCTAACCAGTTTATGGTCCTATGGCCACTTCATTATTACATAGATCATGTGTTCACTCATACTTCCACTTTATAAGTAATCTCTGACTGCCTTTTATCCCATTTTCCTCTGCTTCTCCCTTTCAACTTCCCTCTCCTGAATAAACCTACATGAGTCTTATTGTAAAGTGTGACTCCTTTCTGCCTCTGAATTAGAACAATGACAAAGAAGAATCTATTGAAACATAAAGGGACTAAAACACTGAATATTTATGGAATCAAATATTGAAATCTTAGAGCATATCAAAAATTTAACTGAATGTTTTCATTATCCAATTTTTAATTAAACAACAGACTATTGGAAAAATACAAAAACAGTTTTTTATGGACAATACCAATATTATATTCTTTTTTTTAAGTTTTTTTTTTCCATATTAAACCCTGCTCCCTCTACTTGCCTTCTCCCAGTCCCTCCAGGTCCTCCCTGAGCCTTCCCTCACCCCATGAGTCTATTCATTTGCCTAAGAGGCCGAGGAGTCTTAAGGAGAATCAGTGCAGTCTGGCATATCCAGTTGAAGTAAATCTGAGTCCCTTATCCCAGGGTTAAGGCTGGATTAGGTCTTCTTCTATAGGGAATGGTCTCCAAGATGTCAGTTTATGTACCAGGAATATACTCTGATCTTACTTTAAAAAGCTTCACAAAATATCCACACTATTTGACAGTCATCTACTTGTGAAGGGTTTAGTTCCTTTCTATAAAGATTCCTCAGCTATTATTTCAGAGTCCACGGGCTCCCAATAACTTGGGCAAACCATCTCTGTGGGTCTCCTTCTCATGATCCTGATCCTTTTGCTCACATACTCTCTCCTCTGTCTTTTTAGTTGGAGCAGAAGCTCAACCTGGTGCCTAGCTATGAATCTCTGCTTCTGCCTCTATCTATTACTGGATGATGGTTTTATAATGGTAACTAGTGTGGTCATTTATTTGATTATAGGGCAAGTCCTGTTTAGGCACACTCTCTACTATTGCTTCGAGTCCTATTTGGGGACATCATGTGGGTTCGTGGATGTTTTCTTAGCACCAGTTTGTTATTTTTTTTCTAACCTCATAGTAGCTCCCACTATTAAGATATGCATTTTGTTGTTCTCTGTATTCTTCTTAAAACAAATTAACACCATGTTTTTGCCTTTTAAAGGTTACTTCTCATTAGTTTAAATGTAATCTCTGACTATGTTCTCAGTTTCAAGATATATGCAATGGTGATTTTATTATTTCTCACCACTTTTGTGTAATTCAGTCTGTCTCAATATCAACTTCAGAATATAGCAATGTTTCATAGAGGTAAGAATTAAACATGTAAAGTACATCAATTTCAAATGTTTTAGCTCCTCATATATTTTGAAAAAGAATGAATTATTCATAGATATATGTCAACATGAGAACACTGTTCTAGAAGTAATATTCTTACATCAATTATTTTATTAGTTTCATTCTAAAGTAATATCTCATTTTGCCTGATAATAGATTCTACAGTAAATTCTTCATTCATACAACTTCTATATAAATTTCTCAGTAAGTATATATTTTAGTGTCATCTTGCTAAATGTCACATTGGCAATTGACATCAATTAACACCACAAAAAGTGAAATAATAAAGCCACATCTAAAGTATTATGTAAGGTATCATAATTCACTTACTGTAAATATTTTAAAAGGAGCTGTACAAATTTTGTTCTGTTATCATCCTAGAAAAATTTTAATTTTTTGTCTTGTTCATCTTCAGTTATAGAGAAATATAATAATAGAGACAAAGAGGAATGGACTTGTATCTATCAATTCATTTACTATACTATGCTTAGAGAATACCCTAAAACTCATTTTTAAAAGTAATAATAAGAGGCAAAACTAAAATATGGAACCACATACTTTTAAATGACCAGTTTATATGAGACTAAACAGTAGTGATGGACTTTCACTCTTGATAAGAGAAGAAAATAAAGATAATATTTTAGCATATCCATTTTGAAAATGATAATGAAATAAATTTATACATACACACCTGTATATACTATTCCAAAGAGTAATTTAAGCAACTACTTGTGTATTACTCAATAGATTTACTTATAACTTAAATTGAATGAAACACCAGCTGCATTCCACATTAAAACACACATATGTGCAAAATCCAGCTCAGAGGTGACAGACACATATTCATGTAATTCATGTAGCTAGTAGGAAACTTTTAAATGTATGTATATAGATGTATTAGAAGTTACAAGCACATAGGACACAACAGGAAGGAATGTCAAATCACAGAACTCAAATCAAATGATTCAAAAATGCCAGAAACTTCAACTCCATGGAAGCTTTCCAGTTTTCTGAGTTTCCTGATTATTCCCACACATTCAAACTTTCTCTTTCTCTCTCCCACCCTCTCTCTCTCTCTCTCTCTCTCTCTCTCTCTCTCATAAATATGTAAAATAAGCTTATTCAAGAGCATTATTTTGTTTTGACTTATACACTGGTTTACAAGGATAAATTCTACTTGTTTACTGCTTTTAAATAATTGTTTTTTTTTTAACAAATTTTGATTGCTGACCTCTTTTTTTATAGTAGGTCAGGCTTCTCAATGAGTAAACATGAATTCAGCAATTTTTTCCTATTATTTCAACATTGTTCTGTATGATTACAGTACAATGCACAAGGCACTGATTAATTATTGATTTTAACTGCAATCACATCCATAATTTTTCAGTGTTTTTTTTTTTTTTTTGGTCAAAGATGAGCCTATCTAAATATTCAAGATAATTATTGTAATAAAAATATCAATTATCCTAGTATAATAAAACATAAACAAAATATAATCTTCAGAGCTTTAGACCCTCAGATTTAATTTGATATTAACATTATTCCAAAACATAAGACTGAAAACTTCGCAGACCTGAACTTTGGGCCACCACATAAGTGGACAGGAACTTGAGAATATAATGATTTGAATATATGGAATATACTAAATATTTTATGGGATTTGTTTTTTAAATGAGATTTTATATATATTCCCCGTTGACCTAAAACTTGCTATGTATACCAGGATGCTTCTGAATCCATAGAAATCTATCCATAGAAATCTGTTCTGAGTTTTCAAGTTCAAAGTAAGCAATAACACATCACATCTGACAATTTAAATCTCTCTCTCTGTATGTATGTATGTATGTATGTATGTATGTATGTATGCTTGTATGTAAGTTCACCTGTATTAAAGTGTACATGTGATGATGGGAGTAAAACTTCAGTCAGCTCTTTGCTTCTACTATTTGGTTTCCTGAAAATGAATTCAAATCTTCTACTCATGCCAAAATGTGCTTTAATCCACTGAACAACCTCACAGGCCTACATGAGTATTTATTAGGTGTGTTTTAGTGTTTACTAAATGCAGAAGCACTGACAGTATTGTTGTAAATAGCCCCTTCCTTGATAGAACCCAAGTTTTCAAACAAATCCAGTTGCTAAGTATGCAGTCAACATGAAAATTAAAAATGCTATGAAGGAGTGATCATGTGCTACAATGTGTGTTTACAAAAGGGCTTTATAAATCCCAAACATGATTTTTGAAGTAAGTGAAATCTTAGCAGAAATGGCCACAGGAAGAATCCATTATTAATAAATGTAGAATACAATACTTTATGTATTACTTTAGATCCCAATGGAAAACATGAGCTAATCAAATGGAAATCTGTCTCTCTTCCTACTTGCCCACATTGATGAAGGCCACCTTTTAAAATATGTTTTACTCATTTTTCTATATATCATTGACTTCATGTTTCTTTAACATTTACTAATAGCATATATAACAGTAGTCCTAGAATTGGTTAATTTCTTCATTCCCATAGAGATCACACTAATATCTTTGCTCTCTGTTAAGTACCTATGCCTTCCTGTCACAAATATGACCACTGCCTTGTCCACTGAAACCATAGAAATTATCAGGAAAATGACATGTCTTAAGCAGAATTTAAAGAAAGATGTCTCAGTTGCAGGTCTGGATCATGTGGTGATATATTATATATTTACTAAAACTTGTCTGAAAATCAGAGGACAGCACAAAGTCCTGAAGTTCAAGGAATGGTGACTAATGGTTTTAATTCCAACACTGAGAAGGCAGAAATTCTTTAGATCTCTGTGAATTCAAGGCTAAAGAAACCAGGTGGTAGGAGCACACACCTTTTTTTTATTTATTTTTATTTTTTTTATGTGTTATGATTAGAATAGTCAGTCCAACATGTAATCACGATACTCGGGAAAATATGCAGTAAAAAACTTAAGAGTTTTTGTTTACTTCTGTATTTTCTTTTTTTTTTTCCTTCTTTATTTTGTGTTTATCAAGAAAAAAAAACAGTAAAAAGAATTTAAAATGCGGAAGAGTTAACAATAACTATACAGAGGATAAGAATCATAAGCATGGCTTATCAAGGGTGGAAATACAAATAAGATTGCTACACATATATTTTCTTTGTATTCATCTTTCCCTCTGAATTTTTTTTTCCATCCCTGTATATCCTTATTCAAGGTCCCTTCCCCCTCCCAACACATCTGGTCATTTTTCTTCTCTGAAACTCCCCATCCCCTCCCTGGGCAGGGAGCAGACAGTCCTATGGTCCCACTGACCCAATAATGCTTAGATCAGTCTCCACTTCTGGCCAAATCCAGTTCTTTCCCCCCTCCCTCAAGAGTGAGTCAGGTGTTCCTATAGTTGGACTGGGGTTTGAAGGG